>BLSH010092145.1:1390990-1405610 GCA_018402905.1 Glandirana rugosa
TAATGTAATGGCCCCTGCAATGCAATGGTGATTGTCAGTGTAATGTAATGGCCCCTGTAATGTAATGGCTATCATCAGTGTAATGGTTCTGGCTACAATACCTGTGTTCTGGCTACAGTATCTGTGTAATGGCCACAATACCTGTGTACTGGCTGCATACTGTGTTACTGGCTGCAATATACCGTACCCCACCTGTGATGCTGAGCTGTATACTCCTGACACAATATGTGGAATACAGGGTATGGAGTGGGTGGATTCTATAAGGAGTGGGGCTTATGAGAAGTAGTTACCAGTAGCTGCTGCATTTCCCACCCTAGGCTTATACTCGGGTCAATAACTTTTCCCAGTTTTATGTGGTAAAATTAGGTGCCTCGGCTTATATTCGGGTCGGCTTATACTCGAGTATATACGGTAAGTTAGATAAAATATTCCCATAGTTTTACTGGAACAAAAGTAAATGGATGAAAGGGTGTTGATCAGCTGTGTCCTGGTTAATAGCCAAGACTCAGGTGAGGAATCCCCAAAGAAAACCGTATAGTTACAGTTCAAAATCACAGATGCAAATATTTATAGGTATCTATATACAGTATCCCACAAAAGTGAGTACACCCCTCACATTTTTGTAAATATTTTATTATATCTTTTCATGTGACAACACTGAAGAAATGACACTTTGCTACATTGTAACGTAGTGAGTGTACAGCTTGTATAACAGTGTAAATTCGCTGTCCCTTCAAAATAACTCAACACTCAGCAATTAAAGTCTAAACCCCTCGCAACAAAAGTGAGTACACCCCTAAGTGAAAATGTCCGAATTGTGCCCAAAGTGTCAATATTGTGTGTGGCCACCATTATTTTCCAGCACTGCCTTA
This sequence comes from Glandirana rugosa, assembly GCA_018402905.1. Lineage (NCBI taxonomy): Eukaryota > Metazoa > Chordata > Amphibia > Anura > Ranidae > Glandirana > Glandirana rugosa. The sequence continues at coordinate 1,391,863 of BLSH010092145.1, forward strand.
GCCCTCTTGGGCATGGAGTTCACCAGAGCTTCACAGGTTGCCACTAGAGTCCTCTTCCACTCCTCCATGACGACATCAAAGAGCTGGTGGATGTTAGAGAACTTGCGCTCCTCCACCTTCCATTTGAGGATGCCCCACAGATGCTCAATAGGGTTTAGGTCTGGAGACATGCTTGGCCAGTCCATCACCTTTACCCTCAGCTTCTTTAACAAAGCAGTGGTCATCTTGGAGGTGTGTTTGGGGTCATTATCATGTTGGAATACTGTCTCCGAAGGGAGGGGGATCGTGCTCTGCTTCAGTATGTCACAGTACATATTGGCATTCATGGTTCCCTCAAAGAAATGGTAACTCCCCAGTGCTGGCAGCACTCATGCAGCCCCAGACCATGACACTCCCACCACCATGCTTGACTGTATTCAAGACACACTTGTCTTTATACTCCTCACCTGGTTGCCGCCACACACGCTTGACACCATCTGAACCAAATACGTTTATCTTGGTTTCATCAGACCACAGGATATGGTTCCAGTAATCCATGTCCTTAGTCTGCTTTTCTTCAGCAAACTGTTTGCAGACTTTCTTATGCATCATCTTTAGAAGCGGCTTGATTCTGAGATGACAGCAATGCAGACCAATTTGATGCAGTGTGCAGCATATGGTCTGAGCACTGACAGGCTGACCCCCCACCCCTTCAACCTTTGCAGCAATGCTGGCAGCACTGATACGTCTATTTCCCAAAGAAAACTTCTGGATATGACGCTGAGCATGTACACTCAACTTCTTTGGTCGACCATGGCGAGGCTTGTTCTGAGTGGTACCTGTCCTGTTAAACCGCTGTATGGTCTTGGCCACAGTGACGCAGCTCAGTTTCAGGGTCTTGGCAATCTTCCTATAGCCTAGGCCATCTCTATGTAGAACAGCAATTCTTTTTTTCAGATCCTTAGAGTTCTTTGGCATGAGGTACCATGTTGAACTTCCAGTGACCAGTATGAGAGAATGAAAGCGATAACACCAAATTTAACACACCTGCTCCTCATTCACACCTGAGACCTTGTAACACTAACGAGTCACATGCTACCGGGGATGGAAAATGGCTAATTGGGCCCAATTAGGACATTTTCACTTAGGGGTGTACTCACTTTTGTTGCCAGCGGTTTAGACATTAATGGCTGTGTATTGAGTTTTTTTGAGTGGATAGCAAATTTACACTGTTATACAAGCTGAACACTCACTACTTTACATTGTAGCAAAGTGTCATTTCTTCAGCATTGTCACATGAAAAGATATATTAAAATATTTACAAAAATGTGAGGGGTGTACTCACTTTTGTGAGATACTGTATATACACATATGTGGAATAACAGACCGGGCTACAAAACCCTACATCCTAGTGAGAGACCAGATAGAATAGGAATGGGATTTGATTAGTATTAAACAACAATGTCCAGAGTACAGGCCTGCAAAAATCTTCACCGGCAGTTGGAGCTCTTTGAATTGTATCCAAGATATGACACGGTGATGTTTAGGTGAACGGGACAGCTTTAACTGGCTAGCGGTATTCCTTAAGTACTTCAGGATACAGATGTCTATGTACAGTGTCTTATGCAATGTAATAAAGTTATCCCATGGGCAAGGTGTCTGTACACAGTGTCCAAGAAAGATAAGGCAAAAATTGTGACTGGCAGGCGGCAGCCCTCTCACCAACTGAAGAACTTTTATAGGAGCCTCCCGAACAGCGATTCTGGATGAAATGTCTTTCTGCGGGACGAACGAGTTGGGCCACCAACTGCTGAACGTGGGCTGTCGTCGGTTCTGTCTGATTAGGTGGTGCTGTGGTAATGTCTTGTGACCTGCAAGCAGAGTGGGGCCCTCCGGGGCTGGGCTGGAGTAGCTTCATTGCCGCGTGGTAGGCCACAGCCTCTCACACAGCAGCAGAGAGGTGTTCACCCTATGAGGCCCAGGAAGAAGAGAGCGTGGGCCGGATCTGCTGACCCTCTTATAGTTTCTCCCAGAGGTCTTTGATGTTGTAGACAGCCCTCTGGGATGTGTAGTGTAAGAATAGTTCCACAACTCCAGGATGTCCGCTCAAGACTACTGGTCTGTCACATACCTGGTGGTTGAGTCTGGCTTATGCGGGGCAACCTCTCTTGCGGCCCTGGTTCGAGAGCCCCTGGCAGTGCAGAGAGGGAGCTTTGGAGCACAGGGGGGCACGAGGGCTGGACAAGTCTCTGGCAGGTAGATGTCCGCTGAAGCTCGTGCAGGCTGGAGGATAGTGGTACAGTCCGGGTCGGCAACTGGTGGGCGGTGCAGTACAGAGGGATCAGGCAAACGGATGGTTGGGTACAAGCTGGGTTGGTAACGTGCAGGCGGCTGAAGTACAAGGGAGAAGGCAGAACAGTAGTCATAAACAATCTGAGGTCAGGGCAGGCAGATATCAACAAAGTCTAAAGGAGCAGCTGGGGTCACAGGAGCAGGAAGTCTCACAAGAGTAAACACAGGGGGTCACAGGTGCAGGAAACGCTGTAGAACAGACAGCACTTGCTCCCTGGTGCTGTCCCCTTAAATGGCCGCTATTGACGCCATTGCCGGCGCACAGGCACCCTACATGTGGCCGCGCACAGGCATGCTAGTGCCAGAAGATGTCTCCTTACATTGCCCCCCCCCCCCCAGGGGCAGCCTCCGGATGCCCAACTGGGCTCTCTTGGCTGGGTTGTTTCTCCATAAAGTCTTGATAAGTTTCTGGGCGTGTAGGTTGCTTTCTGGTTCCCAAGAATTTTCCTCAGACCCATATCCTCTCCACTTTACAATGAACTGAGTGACTCCTGCCCTTCTTATGCAATCGAGGATGGACTCAACCTCGAACTCCTCCTCTCCATCCACTAACACCGGTTCCGGTGGAGCAGTTTTCCCTCCTGGAAACAGGTCCTTGGCAACCGGTTTGAGGAGGTGTATGTGGAACATCGGATGGATCCGAAGTGAAGGTGGAAGGTAGAGCTCGTAGGCCACTTTATTAATTTTCCTCTTTACTAGGAGAGGCCCAATGTATTTCGGCCCTAGTTTCCTGGACGGGCAGGACAGCTTCAAGTTGGTGGTTGCCAACCAGACCCGGTTGCCAGGCTGCAAGTCAAGTTCCCCCCGTCTCTTCCTGTCAAACGTTTTCTTGTTGCGTTCCTGGGTCTGAGCAAGAGTTTCCTGTAGTAGTTTACAGTTGCTTTCCAGGAATTTGGTGATCTCCTGCGTGGCAGAAATTGCACTTTCCAGAAGCAGATTAGGCAGGAATGTGGTGTGGTAGCCGAGATTCGCCCAAAACGGAGACTGCTTGGTAGCGGAGTGGACAGAGACCCAGTCATCCTGAAAGTAAGAGGAGTAGCAATGGAGGTATTGACCCAGGGTCTGGTTGGTCCTCTCTGTTTGGCCATTGGACTGTGGGTGATAGGCTGATGAGAAGGCCAGTTTAATCCCCAAAATAAAACACAGTGACCTCCAGACCCGGGATGTGAACTGCACCCCTCTATCGGACACTATATTTCTTGGAATGCTGTGGGGGTGAACAACTTCCTTGATGAACATTTTAGCTGTCTCTGTAGCTGAGGGGGTGCCCTTCATTGGGATGAAGTGTGCCATCTTTGTGAGACGGTCGACAACCATGAATATTGTCGTGAACCCTGCAGATGGGGGCAACTCCACAATAAAGTCCATGGAGATTTGGGACCATGGGCGCACAGGAATAGGTAGTGGATTTAGCAGGCCCAAAGCTTTAGTTCTCTCCGTCTTATTTTGAGCGCAGGTAGGGCAGGCGCCTACGTAATTTTTGCAGTCCTCGCTCATGTGTGGCCACCAAAAGGTGCGGGCAAGCAGTTCTGCTGTCTTACGGTTGCCGAAGTGCCCGGCTAGGTGGTGGTCGTGACAGAGTTCCAAGGCAGTCAGACAAAGCTCTTCAGGCACAAAGATCCGAGTACCCAACCACCATAACCCGTCTTTTACATAGAGTCCAGAGTCTGCGGGTATAGTGGAGTCGGCTAGAGTTTGCCTGATCCACTCTAGAAAATCCTCCTGGACCAACAAGAAGCTGTGCGTGGGCAGGATAGTATCAGGAGGAGATTCTTCTCCGGTTTCATGGAACATCCTGGACAACGCATCCGGTTTGACATTCTTGGATCCGGGCCGGTAAGTAATGTGTAACTGAAACCGGGAGAAGAACAATGCCCAATGCCCTGTTTTCAGGTACTCTAAATTCTTGTGGTCTGTGAAGACCAGGACCGGATGGACTGCTCCTTCCAGGAGATACCGCCATTCTTCTAGGGCGGATTTTATGGCTAAAAGTTCTCTGTCCCCCACATCATAATTTCTCTCGGGGGGAGAGAGCTTCCGTGAGAAGAAGGCAATGGGGTGTAAGGAAGACTTAGGCCCCTGTCTTTGGGACAAGACCGCCCCGACTGTGGTCTCCGAGGCATCCACTTCCAAGATGTAGGGCAATGTGGCATCGGGGTGCTTAAGAACAGGTGCTGAACAGACTTTTTAGAGTTTGGAAGGTTGCTTGCGCTTCCGTGGTCCAGGCAAAACGGGTGTTCTGTTTGGTCAGCTGCGTTATTGGAGAGATGACTGCAGAGAATCCTCGAATAAATTTTCTATAAAAATTGTCAAAGCCCACAAAGCACTGTACTGCTTTTTTATCCGCCGGTGCTGGCCAGTCAATGATAGCTGAGTCCTTCTAGGGATCCATAGTCGTGCCAGTAGTGGAGATGTGGAACCCCAGGAAGGAGATGTCGGTGCGTTCAAAGGCACATTTTTCGGCATAGAGGCCGTGTTGCTTACGATGTTCCTCCAGGGAGGGGGAGAAGATGAGGATATCGTCTAGGTAGACCACTAAGAATACGTCAAGAAAGCCTCTGAAAACATAATTTACCAGATGCTGGAAAGTGGCAGGTTACAGAGCCCGAAGGGCATGACCAAATATTCAAGTGGCCAAAGCGAGTGCGGAAGGCCGTTTTCCATTCATCCCCCTCCCGTATACAGATTAAGTTGTAGGCCCCACGAAGGTCCAGCTTAGGGAACACTGCCGCAGAGCCGAGGTGTTGGAATAACTCAGGAACCAGGGGCAGAGGATACGGGTTTTTGACTGTGATTTTGTTAAGGTTCTGGTAGTCAATGCAAGGCCGGAGAGAATGATCTTTTTTCTCTATGAAGAAAATCCCGGCTCCTGCAGGAGACGTAGAGGGTCAGATGAACCCTTTCTGCAGGTTCTCTTTAAGGTAGGCCTTGAGGGCCACTAGCTCCACTTCTGAGAGGGGGAATATTCTGCCAAAAGGGACCTCGGCTCCGGGTAACAGGTCTATTGGGCAGTTCTATGGCCTATGCAGAGGTAGGGTGTCTGCCCCCTTCTTGCTGAAGATGTCCAGGAAGTCATGGTACACTACGGGGATGGCAAGGCGGGTTTCCTGGTCTGGATCAAGGTTGAGGGAGAGCACCACTGGTGATGCCCCTTGGTGCAGCTGGAGACAGTGACCCAAACAATACGGAGACAGGAACCAAACTTCTCCGGTGTTCCAGTCAATGAGGGGGCTGTGAATTCGGAGCCATGGGAGGCCAAGGATCACTGGAAACAATGGAGAAGCAATCACATCCAATAATAGAAATTCCAAGTGGCATTTGGCCATCCAGGCCGACAGGGGGAAGGTCTCCTGGGTCACTGTGCCGGACTTGATGATTGACCCGTCGGTCAATCGAATGGTCATCAGACGTTCCTTGGGCCGGAGAGGAATCCGATGCTGGGCGTCAAAAGAAAGATCAATAAAACAGCTACATGCCTCGAGTCCAGGATGGCCGGAACTTGAATATTCCCATCGGGAAGCTGCAGAGAGATGGAGAGAGTACAGTGGGACTGAAGGCTCGGTAGAGATAGCACTTCCCCTGAGACTGGAGTTGGACACTTACCGGCCTTGGCGGGGCAGTTCCTTACTAGATGCCCTGCACCCCCACAATAGAGGCACAGGTTGCGGGACACTCTGTCGCTCCTCGGAGGAAAGGGATGGTCGGAGGAGCCCAAATGCATGGGCTTGGGATGGTCTTGAGGAGAGGAGGTTGCAGCCGTACTTGGTCCTGGGTAACTGGGCACTCAGGGAAGCATCCAGGTGGGTCGCCAGGATCCTGTGGCTCTCTCCCGTTCCTGCAGGCGCTGATCGATCTGGATTGCTAAGTTAATTAAGGCGTCGAGGGTATGGGGTACCCCGACGAGCGCCAGCCTGAACTGGTAGCAGAGAGCAGCATTGTTCCAGGCAGTGTCGGCGCGCCAGTGCCTAAACTCAGACACGTAATCCTCTGCGGTGCGACGGCCTTGTTGGAGGGCATGAAGTGCCGCTTCTGCAGTAGCTGCCTGGTGGGGGTCCTCAAATAGTTGGGATATAGCATGGAAGAACCGGTCCAGTGTGGTGGTCTCGGGAGCCTTCTGCTCGAACAGGCGGTGGGCCCAGACCTCTGGTTCATCCAGAAGAAGTGAGATCACCAGGCCCACCTTTGTGGCTTCCAATGAGAATGTGCGGGGCTGGAGAGCAAAGTACAGCTCGCACGAATTGCGGAAGGCCCGGAACTTCCTGCGGTCCCCGGGGTACCGCTCAGGCAGAGGCACCTTAGGCTCTGTGGGCAGAGTCACTATAGTGCGGGGAGGCGTTTGGCCGCCACTGGCAGGGCTAGGAGATGCCAGGTCCCGAACTTGATTTTCCAGACAGGTATATCCTTCCTGCAGGTTTTTCACTGCCTGGGTTAAACCAGCAAGGTGTGCGCCTAGTTCATCCATGGGAGAGGGCCCCGGCGCAGACTCAGACATGGCTGTCCATTGCTGTCACTTACCTGGTGGTTGAGTCTGGCTTATGCAGGGGCAACCTCTCTTGCGGCCCTGGTTCGAGAGCCCCTGGTAGTGCAGACAGGGAGCTCTGGAGCACAGGGGGGCACGAGGGCTGGCCAAGTCTCTGATGGCAGGTAGATGTCCGCTGAAGCTCGTGCAGGCTGGTGGATAGTGGTACAGTCCGGGTCGGCAACTGGCGGGCGGTGCAGTACAGGTGGATAAGGTAAACGGATGGTCGGGTACAAGCTGGGTCGGTAACGTGCAGGCGGCTGAAGTACAAGGGAGCAGGCAGAAGAGTAGTCGTAAACAATCCGAGGTCAAGGCAGGCAGATATCAACAAAGTCCAAAGGAGTAGCCGGGGTCACAGGAGCAGGAAGTCTCATAAGAGTAAACACAGGTGGGCACATGTGCAAGAAACACTGTAGAATGGACAGCACTTGTTCCCTGGTGCTGTCCGCTTAAATGGCCGATATTGGCACGAGTGCGCGCGCACGCTACATACGGTCGCGCACAGGCAGGCCAGTGCCAGAAGATGTCTCCTTACATGGTCCCAGAATCCTCCCCACTTGGCTCCAAGATATGATGTTAGTCACTAGAGCCCAGCACCAGAGGGACACAGGGACAGTTGGAGAATGACGGGGGTGGTCTGCAGAACTAGGTAACCATAGTCCACTGTCGACTACATACCAAATGGGAGTTAGTTCTGTTTTAACATCTCTCCAAGCAGAATACCTACATCGCATCTCCCAGGAGGCTGCAGGATCTGCACACAGAGCGCCTGTCTGCACCCGGAAGAGGCAGCCAGCTGAAGAGGACCAAGATGGCAGTTCAGGACTTGCTGAATGGCACTCAAACAGCAGAAAACGCTGGATTCATTGTGCGTGTGAGTAAAGAGATCCCAGGTAAGAGGGAAAAGACATGAGGGGGGTGAGTGGAGAAATGGAATATTAGTTTAATCAAACAGTAGCCTTGTACACTATGCAGTTGTGCTCTCTCAGTTTCAAAAAGCCATAACTCCAGTGCATCTCCATTTAGCTCGGATGTGAAAGAAACAAATGATTGCAGTTTTGTAGACCTATGCAATTTGTTTCGGTCTGAATAAAAATTTGGTTTCAGATGTATCCAGGAAGCTGGGAAGCTGGTTGCCGCGTCCTTATCAACTGATGACTCATCCTGCTGACAAATGAATGTAAACAAAAGAATATGAAACAAAAATGCTTAAAAAAAAAAGTGCGGGGTCCCCCCCAATCCCTACCAGGCCCTTCAGGTCTGGTATGAATTTTAAGGGGAACCCCATGCCAAAATGTGACCTAAAATTTAAAATCCATACCAGACTCTTATCTAAGTATGCAGCCCGGCAGGCCAGGAAAGGGGGGGACCCGCTCGCTAGTCCCCCCCCTTTCTTGGCCTGCCAGGGTCCATGCCCAGATAAGGGTCTCGTATGGAGTTTGGGGGGGGGGACCCCACGTTGTTGTTTTTTTAGATTTTGCAGAGTGGTTCTCCCTCCTGAACCATACCAGACCACATGCCCTCAACATGAGGGGTGCTGTGGGATAGGGGGGCTCTGCCCCCACCAAAGCATCTTATCCCCATGTTTATGGGGACAAGGGCTTCTTCCCCACAACTCTAGCCGGTAGTTGTGGGGGTCTGCGGGCAGGGGGCCCCCAGATCCTAGCCCTCCCCTATGTGAATAAGTATGGGGTACAAAGTACCCCCCCTACTCATTCACCATAAAAGTGTAAATAAAAACAGCACAAGTTTTTGGCAAGTCCTTTATTAAAAAATAAAAAAATGTCCCACGGTGTTGTTCCATTGTCAATCATGAAGCCCGATGCCACCGCCAACCCGAATAAAGAAAAAAAAATCTCTGGTCTTGAGGAAGGCTTCCGTTGTCTGCCAGCTCCTCCGCTTGACAGTTCTTAAATAGCTAAGGGGCAAGGCCACCTCAATGACATAACTGAGTGGCCCGCCCCCTTGTGACATCATCAACCAGGGCACGCTGGGTCGATGGCTTCACAAGGGGGCGGAGCCCGCTCCTTAGCTATTTATGAACTGTCAGATTGCAGAGCTGGCAGACAATGGGAGCCTTCATCGGGACAAGAGGTTTTTTGTTTTTTTGTTTTTTGGGTCGGCATGATGGCGTGCATCAGGATTGAAGATAGATCTACACTGTCAGTACTGCCACTTTAAATAGTCCCATGAACAAGGAGGGTGTTCTTTTTTCTACCTACACTGGGGGCATTTTTACTAAAGGACTTGTCAAAAACTGTGTTGTGTTTTTATTTACTTTTTACACTTTTTGAATGAGTAGGGGTACTATGTGAGAGCTGGGATCTGGGGGCCAACTTGTTAAAGGAGGCTTCCGGATTCTGATAAGCCCCCTGCCCGCAGACTCCCACAACCACTGGTCAACATAGGGTCAAGCCCCCCTGCCTAAAAGTACCCCCATGTTGGTGGATTTCAAGGGGAACCCCACGTCAAAAAATGTTTAAAAATGTTGTGGGGTATGTAGACTGGCAGGCCAGGAAAGGGGGGGCCTGCTCGCTCGGATAAGGGTCTGGTATGGATTTTGGGGGGGCCACGCCATTTTTATTTTTACATTTTGACATGGGGTTCCGCTTAAAAACCATATCAGACCCAAAGGGCCTGGTTTGGATTGGGGGGGGGGGGATCCCACGCTGTTTTTTTCCAGCATTTTTCATTGCCAGCATTCTTTTGTTTACATTTCAGCTGTCAGTGGAGAAGCTGACAACTGATGAGTCATCAGTTGTTAAGGACGCGGTAGCCCGCTCCTTAACAACCAGCTATTCTTCACACAGAATTCAAATCAGTCGCTATTTTTTTCGACTGATCCAAATTCGAATCATTACGAAAATTTCGAATTTGTTAGAAAATAATAAACGAAATGAAATGAATTTCGAAATTAATCAACGAAACAAAATTAGTACCATAACAAATCTATCCGAAACTAAACACATTTTTCTGTTTTACACATGTCTACAGTTTTGTATTTATTAATAAATCATTTAATCTATTTTTAAACTAGTGTACGTTTCTGACTCATTATCAGCCTCTTGCAAACTGTCACGCCTTGACCGGGGATCGATCCTGGGACCTGAAACCCAAGGAGTTGTATGTGGCTGGGAGGAGGTAGTTCCTGACAATGTCACCCTCAGTGACCAAGAGGACTCAGAATATCATGCCTCTGCAAACTTACGCTGCATGTGCTCCCTGATTCTGCAAAGCCTGTGAAAGGACCCTAGCTTTCGTGGTATCAAGGAGAGTGATCATTACTGGCTGGCAACCCTTCTTGATCCACATTACAAGGATAAAGTTGCAGAATTCATCCTGCCTTTTAAGAGGGAGCAGAGGAGGAAACATCTTCAGGAGGCCTTGAAGAAAAGTTTATGTAACGTCTGTGGCCAGCTGTAGGCAGTCACCTCAATTAGCATTCTATATAATCTCACTTCCCCTTCCAGTCCTTGCCTGATTATAGGATTTGTTACTGCCAGTCCTTTATCCTGTTTGATTCCTGTTACTAACTTTGCTTGTTCCCGACTATGCCCTTGCATTACCCACTTGTACTTCGTTGTCCAATTGTTGCCGAACTTTGCCTGTCCCTGATGCTGTCTCTGCTTGATCCCTTGGACTTCTGCCTGTATTTGCTACTAACCGTGAGTCCTTGTTTATGGTTGTTCCTTGATTTGTTTGCACTTGTCATTAAGGTCCCAGAATTCTGACTGCAGGACCGCAGCCGTCCTCCACCTGATACTGGGAAAACAAGACTACTGGTCAAGGAAACCGGAGTGACGGCTGGGGTTCATGGCAGACCGAACACAAACCACTGTACAGCTGCAGTCACACTTGTTGTGGAAGAAGCAGCATGGGAGCAGTGGCGGTTGGTGCTCAATATTTTGGGGGGGTGGCAAACAAACTTGCCCCTCCTCACTCGCACCGCTGTGAATATTAATTCACTATTGTCACAAAACTTAGGGTTCTAATCATGTTTCAAAAAAATCCATGCATCAGGTGCCCTGCATGTAGATCAGGGGCAGGAAGCATGGATTAGGGGGGTGTTGCCCCTGCGCCCCGTGTCGACGGGCTGCCACTGACTGGGAGCCGATGTGTTTATGAAAATGTACAGGAGGAGAGAGCAGTGTAAGCAGAAGGAAGATCATTGCTTAGTCAAAAGGCTATGGGTGGGTTGTCACATTATGCAGCAACAGAGCAAGTTTCTGAAAAAAGTCTGAACTTTTTATCATTAAAATTCAGTCTGTGAAATCTGATGAAGTGACTTTACTTAGGCTGAGATGATGCCATAAGTCTACTGCAGGCACAATTAAGCATTAAGACTACAGCAGGGACAGGGTCTCTGTCGGGTATTTCTGAGCACAGCCAAGAACTATACAGACACATGGATTTACAGAATTGTGTCATATTTGAGCCAGCACTTCAGTCCATAAAGTAGATCCTTACACTGGATAACACCTGAGCAAATCTGACTCCCTGTTAAGAGAAAAGCATTGCTTTGCAGGCATTATCAGGGTGAAGACTGTGATGACTGTAAAATGTAATAAATACCTGCAAGTGTTACAATTTCACATTTCTTAACATGTATGCACATGCCATGAGTCCACTCAGACCACTTAAAAATTATAGGGAGGGTTAAAGTGGTAGTAAAGGTTCGGCTTTTTTTTTTTTTTTTTCAAATAACAAACATGTTATACTTACCTGCTCTATGCAGTGGTTTTGCACAGAGCAGCCCCAATCCTCTTCTTCTCAGGTCCCCCGCTGGCACTCCTGACCCCTCCCCTTTGCCCGGTGTCCCCAATAGCAAGCCGCTTGCTATGGGGGCACTGATGCTTGCTCGCTCCCAAGCCCTGCTCTATGTGTCCATAAGATACATAGAGCCGCGTCTCGGCCCTGCTAACTGCTCTCTCTTCATTGGCTCACTGGTTGTGATTGACAGCAGTGGGAACCAATGAGGAGAGGGAGTCCCTGGACAGATGAGGCTCTCGTGCACATTGCTGGATCAAGCGGGGCTCAGGTGAATATTAGGGGGGCTGTGGGGGGTGCTGCACCCAGAAGGTTTTTTACCTTCATGCATACAATGCATGAAGGTAAAAATCCTTCAGCCTTCACAATCACTTTAAGTGGTAGATTGTAGGTAAAAAATTTCTTTTTAATTTTGCAATAATTAGGAATAGTTTTAAACTCCTACCAGTTTATTTTTTTCTGATTGTGTCCAGTTGGAGAGGTTTACATTTACTTCCTGTTCAGAAAATACATGAGGAAGTGGAAGATTAAATTAAAAAAAAGAAATGTAATGAAAGTTTCCCTCCCTTTCTTGGACAGTTGTAATGGGAATAGATGTCCCAATTGAAAGATTTCTCTTCATCTCTTTTTCTTGTGATAGCTATAAAATTTGGGGTTCCCGTCACTTTCTTTCCTGGTGATAGTGGTCATCAAAACAAATAGATAAGGTAAATATTTCTAGTGGGGACACAGACAGCAATAAAAACACAGGTTTTAAGCCTTCCCAACTTAAAATGTTTGCTACATACATTTTACGTGTAAGGGGCAAAGGCTAGTTGTTAAAGGCTTATTTAGAATTGAAGTGTAGTATCTTACCTTCGAGATACAAAAAAAAACATTCAGAAGTTAGAAGGTTTTCCCTGGACAAACGATTTAAAATGGTTCACCTGCAACGTACATTTCTTGTATACATGTATTCCACACCGATAATATGGATTTATACACTGACTATTCACAAGAACTAAAATGGTTCGTTCTAGAAAATATCTTTTTCTTTTGGAGCAGAACTATTTTTTTGACCATTAATATTATGACCAGATGCAGAGGGTCTCAATGGGAGCTTGATTTGCACCCACATACGACACTCATACGACACTCAAATTATCACACACTCTTTCATTACACCTTTTTTATTCTTAACCATTTTCATTTACTCACCATTTTCCATTATATTTCTTCATTATATTCTTCATTTTTTATTCTTTCTCCTTCATTTACTTTTTTCACATACTGTATTTCATTTATTTAGACTCTTATTATTTCAATTTATTATTAGCGCATCACTTCATCATCAAATTATACCATTAAGCCCCATACACACAATCAGAATATCGTACAAAATATACCGCTTTAGAAACGATCATACAGTAATCTGATCATTAGTACACAGCTGTCTCCTCGAAATTTTCCGAAGGGACAAACATGAAAAATTTTCTTGTACGATCATTTAATCAGTAGTTTTCATCCGAAAATATAATACAAATATACTACAACACATTAGCCCAGACAAATGGGACACTGCCACTACACAGCCCACAGATCCTCTGGAACGCACGCTTTTTGCATCTTCTCTCAGGTAAGCAAACAAACCGCCCACCCATGGGGCTTGCTATATCTTTTTGACATTCTTTATTTAATTATGCTCAGCTAAGGGTTTGAAGACAAAAAGGAGGTGCCTCTAAGTGCAGTATTACAAAGGATTTATTATAATAATGGTATAAAAACACTCACATTGTGGAGCAGCATAAACAGCATAATCAGCATGGGTAATAATATTATTTAGGAAACATTATGACGTGAATCTCCGTGGAGGAAAAACAGAAGTTTGGGAATCGACTCGTATTAATTTATTTCTTACAGTTTTTCTATATCGTTCGGGGTACCCACCCGCCAAACAAACGAATGGACTCTCTTCTACGTTTTTCGCACGCAAGGTCTCCTAGACACCCGACACATCACCGTCACAGGGTAAACAGACCCGATTACACAACATCATATAAACATAATATAAAAGCCTACTTTTGATGACTAATTTACTAGCATGTTCTTTTAAAAAGTACAAACAGGGAAGCCTTTTAAAGCTCCTCTGTCG
>BLSH010092145.1:1409632-1420727 GCA_018402905.1 Glandirana rugosa
ATCTAACCCACCGATTGTTACGGAGGTCAAGGAAGTGTAACAGACCGGGAGGGAGACAATGTGAAGGAACTGGAGGCATTGTTAGCCACCCAATCTACTATCACCTGTACTTGTTCTGGCCTCACCAATCGTTGAGGGGCATTCTGGCCTACCATATACCGGTGAAGGTTCTGTTGGCTACCTGAGGAAGGTGTTTCCCTTGTGCGTGTAGCTGGCACACCTCGACCATGTCCTCTCCTTCCAACAGGAGGTTCACCAACACCACCAACACCAGCAGCACCAGCATCACCAGCAGCACCATGACCACGTCCCTTATTTGCTCTCCTCATTGGGCCCGCAAATGTATTATGTAGCCCTATGTAAGTATTTATTAATACCAATTAATACCTTTTTTTTCTTTAAAACACCAACGTAGCCGGACTTTTTATTTTGGTGCAAGAAATGCACTGCTCACACCAACAGCTGGAAACTCTCCCTTTAGAACTAGGAGATGATTTTTCAACAATAATGTGTCACTTACAGCAACAGCTGGCCCTATAAGAGTAGGCAATAGTTTTTGAACAAGAATCTGTCCCTCTAAGCAGAAGCCTCTACCTAGTGCAGTCAGATCGCTCAAAGCAGCAGTATGTGAAATCTCAAATTACTCCCACAATCTGATCGTTGTGTACGATCCCACAATCTGATCGTTGTGTACGAACGTAAAGATCGTTGTGTTAGGCAGGGTTTGATCTGCAATGTGTCACTCTAAGCAGCAGTATTTGAAATCTCAAATTCCTCCAACAATCTGATCGTTGAGCACGAACGTAGCGATCGTTGTTTTATGCTGAGTTTGATCTGCAATCTGCAACTCAAAGCAGCGGTATTTGAAATCTCAAATTACTCCAACAATCTGATCGTTGTGCACGATCGTAGCGATCGTTGTTTTATGCAGAGTTTGATCTGCAACTCAAAGCAACGGTATGTGAAATCTCAAATTTCTGCTATCTGTCCTCAAAGCAACAGCACAGCAGTAGTAATCTATCTAAGGATGCAGGATCAGATGTTGTTTAAATGTCTCTAATCTCTCCCTGATGCCGTCAGCTTCCTCTCCCTACAGCTAACCCAAGAGCATGTGACTGCAGCATCAAGTGACTCCAGCTTATAAAGAGGCTGGGTCACATGATGCACTGGCCAATCACAGCCATGCCATTAGTAGGCATGGCTGTGATGGCTTCTAAGGGCAAACCAGTAAAACGCTTGTTGATTGGCTGCCCTGCAGCTTCTCAACACGTGGAGTAAAATACCAGAACCCTGAACCCGAACGTTTTTTGAAATGTCTGTGTTCAGGTCCGGGTCCCGGACACCCGAAAGTTCGGTACGGAGGTCCGGGTTCGCTCAACACTATTCTTAATCCTTTTCATTTACTCACCATTTTCCATTATATTTCTTCATTATATTCTTTATTATTTTTTTTTATTCCTATTTCTCCTTCATTTACTTTTTTTCACATACAGTATTTCATATATTTACACCATTGTTATTTTCACTTTATTATTAGCACTTCATTTCATCATCAAATCATACCATTAAGCCCCATACACAAGATCAGAATATCATACAAAAAATACCGCTTTCGAATCGATCGTACAGTAATCTGATCGTTAGTACACAGCTGTCGTCAGAAATTTTCTGAAGGGACAAACCCGAAAAATTTCCTTATACGATTTTAGTTTAATCAGTACAGTTTTCATCCGAAAATACAATACAAATACACTACAACACATTACATCACTTCCGAATTTTTATTCAGTCATTCGAGAATTTTCATTCTTCAGTAACCTATTAGTTTTCAGTATGGAAATTAGCATCCAAAAAAAAATGGATGATTATTCGTCCCATAATTTCATCATGTGTACAAGGCTTTACTTTTATTTTTATACTTATTTTCACACTTGTTTTGTATGGCTTGATTGCTTCCATTGAATTGCAAATTGTCTTTGTAACACACATCTTCGCATTCTTCACATGATTCATTTTCCTCACCTGTGTTCAGCGGCTAATGATGGGCATAAAAGCATCAGTCCTGCTACCAGTCCTCACCTCTATTACTATGGGTGGGCAGGGCAAAAAGCATCAGGGGGCGTGGCCTGCGAAGGAGAGTTGTCCGAGGCTGTATCATATTAACATCTACACTGCGGTCAGACTGGAGTGCAGCTTTCTGTCCTGCTCCCACCTCTGACTATGCCCCGGCGGACATATGAAACAGCACTTTGGTTGGAGTTGGCCTAGAGTAATTAAATTGAAAATAATTCATAGAGGTGGTCATATAGAAAGCATTTATCGTTGTAATAGAAGGGGTGCAAATCACCATGAAAATAGCCTTTGCATTATACATACAGCTATAAAATTATCAATCTGCATCTCTATATTGATTGCATCTTTAATGAACACATGTATTGACCAGAACACGTGACCCACTTCCTAATCAATAACACCTCTCAAGTAACAGTGGTTTCTCATTTATCTACTAATGAATGTGAGCCATTACAGTAGCTATAAACTACTAAATTTTAATTATAAATAGTGAATGCCACAGTTACCATGGATATAACTCATTATAATCAGGAAACTATGATGTAGTCATCTAGTTTAAGTCAATATGCCCCTTTTGCTTAATTTCCCATGGTGAACAAAATTATTCAGCTGTAGAACATAATAATAGACAAACTAGAGTTTTTATTTTTACTAATCCTAAAAAACCTAAAGCAGGATGAAATTTCTACCAAACGCCCAAAATGCATTGGAATGTATTCATTCCTCCCACTGTGGCCCTCTATTTATGTTATTTTGTAGACCAGGTTTTGGCTAACGACAGTCTGCTAAATCTACTTGGGAGATTGGCATTGCAGGTCTGTGTGCACCGTCTACTTGAAATAAAATCCAAATTTAAAAACATTTATTTAGTTAAATGATTTCAAAGCTCTTCCACAGGCAGTTACCTGTAATTTGCCTGTCTATTAACCTGTGGGCTTTAAAACCCAGACGTCTTATATACGTTTTGGTATCAAAAAGTTTGAGACTAGCTTTGTAACATGCCAACAGGTGGCAACACAAGGCTGCATGCACAGTCACATGGAGCACCAACCTTGCTGAATCATGTCAAACATCTCTGTGGCATATTTGCCCAGTTTCACACAGAATTTCACTTTTGCTCTTTGTTCTAACTAGCTGTCCATGATGAAATAGCAGACGTGATAATGCACGTGGTCAGAATAGCACCAGTTACACAGATCCAGATGTACACCGGACAATGTCTTTTGACACACTGACTTATGAAGGTCGATGCTCCCTGTGACTGTGCATGCAGCCTTGTGTTGCCATCTGTTGGCGTGTTACAAAACTAGGCTTGAAACATATGCCTTGCTATGTAGTTTTAGGGCAAGCTCCATAAGTGCCCCCCATAACTGTGGCATAGTCACATACTGATGATCAGTATGATAGACTCCCAATGATGTCAGGACTGTGCAGCCAATGCAAATGCAGAAAGACTGTGAGCCCCTCCTTTCCGGCCTTGTGCACCAGAGCTCTTTTAAAGCACCATCTGCAGTCGTCGTAAAGGGGTTAAAGTGCATGTATAGCCAAAAACTTTTTTTGTTTGTTTTTGATAGAGTAAGAATGGCTTGGAGCCTCTTTCAAATTGTTATTGCTGTCTATTTCCGCACTTGGTAAATTCACCTTCTCTGTTTGCCCTTGTTGTAGTTGGGGTGCAGCACGGTGAGGCAGCAATAACACACAGAGTCCAAGTGCGATGGAAGAACTTGTACTGAAATAATGCAAAGACAGTTCACAATAAACCTGGTGGGAAGACAGCCCAACAGGGTACACTGACAGGTCCAACAACATGTAGAGAGCAGGTTTCAGCCAAACTGACCGCACCTGTTAGGAGGAGCAGAATGAGGCCTGGCCATCTCGTGCCCAAGTGGAAGGATGAGAATTTATGAGCCCTACGCTTTCCCTCCCCATCAGGAACCTTGCCCTGCCACTAGAGTCAGACCACACAGGGTACCTGTCCCTACTCTACCCACTTGCAAAATGCGTGCCAAACCTGCCTGACACAAAATGGCCGCAAGAGTCACATGGGGCGGCAGCGTCCCATTAGATTGCTTCCCCCGTTACCCAGGAAGCCATAGAGGAACCATGTTCCTCTCGACTTCCTCTCCATCTACAATGCCTCTGCGTATAAGCGCCATTTACAGTGTAAAAAATAGACTGTACCTGCCTACATATTGACCTTCATTAACAAGACAAAAAAGTGATGTAAAAATCTAAAATTTAAAGTTGTCCCCCTATAACAGCAAATGAGGGTGACTTCTTGAATAGGTAAAAACCTGCTGTGGTGACAACTGTCTAATAGGGAAAATTCCCTAACTTTGTAGAAATTTCTACCTGTTGGGCTCAACGACAGGAAGTAAAGTAAAATCCCCCAAAGGGAACACTGGCAGCAAAACATAAACTGACAGGGTTTTTAACTCTTCCCCACTATATCCAAAGCTAAAAAGAAAATGCTTTGGCTATACGCACACTTCAAATTCCTTTCAACAAACCAGTGCAAATGCAGCTGACAGATGTTGCTTGTACTGGTTACTGGCATGGAAAAGAAGGGGCAGATCATATCTATAGCACCTCACTGACATTCCATACAAAAACTACAACTGTGCAGGCTCATGCTCCAAGCTACATTTCTTGCATGCGTTAAGTACATATCTTGACTTTTCTTAAATTTCTACTTATATTCATATTTTTGTACTTCATGTTTCTGTAATGGAAAAAAGCACCCAATTCTCTTTTTTTTGCAGCACAGGTTTGGGACCAGACATAGCTCAAAAACTGCTGTGAACAAGGCATTATTTGCTGAAACATGTAAGCCTATTCCTGTTTGGACGATATGGAATAAAGAAGTTTTGATACTGCAGTTCCAGAGTGCCGACTTTTCCTTTTTTATTATGATGGATTTCTATTGGAAGAGGGAAGACTTCCTGAAGTCAGAGCACCTGGTAAAGTGTGTGGTTTGATCTATGGTTAAGCAGCAGCTGGTAGAGCGGTGTGTTTCTCTCTGACTTTGCATAGCTCAAAAACTAAACTCATTTCTGTGGGTCAGCTGTAACGTCCAGGAAATCTCCTCGTTTGACGCATTTCCTCACTAAATTGTGTTTTTGAGAACGTCGCAATTTAGTGACGAAACACGTCAAACGATGAGCTTTCCTGGCCGTTACAGCCGACCCACAGTGAGGTACACAAGGATTTACAGCTATTGTGGCTTATCCTTCCTGTTTATGGTGTCATTCAAGCTGTTATCCACATGTACGTCCATGTTTTTTAAATAAGTTTATGCCCAATAAAACCTTTTTAAGTACATACTATACTATGAGAAGGTTTATTTTTTACCAAGCGTAACACCGTCCCCCCTTTGATAATTGCCGAATCATCTCCGGAGGACCGGCAGGAGCAGGCAGAGAACACCGTAAAGGGATAGGTCTCCCTCTAAGCAGACCTAAAAGCCTGTCAGACCCTCCCTTGGAGCAAGGCACAGGATCCAACATATCTGGTGAGTGAGGAGTGACCACCGGTCCTCAGTGTGTGGAGTGAAGTCACTAAAGTCACCTATCAATCACTGCATTGAAGAAGTATTTGCACAGAAGCACTTTAAGCACTTTTCAAAGACTTTAATAACATTTATATTGTTGCTATTTCAACATACAATTTGCACTTTTATTAAAATTTTATTTTAATAATTTTATCACTAAGCCTTTTTTTATATATAAATTTAAAGCAATATGGTATAAGAGTCACAGAGGGAGTATGCGCAGTATATGATGCAGGTCGGCTCAGTGGCTTAGTGTCAGTGAGCATTCACATAGCAGCAGTCCCTTTTGATTATGGCAAGAGCACAAAACCCCACAAGAGCACTATCAGGTACATGGTGCACATTATGGCAAGAAGCATGCGCTGTATATTTTGTTTTTAGTTTTTGGTTTTGTGCTACTAGAGAGAACTTATTTATACAGCAGGAGCTCAATATTGACTCAACCACAAGGGTACTTTTATTCCAGGGCACGCGTATCTTTCCAACCTTCTTCCACATGTTGACTGTGTCCCCCATATGGCTTCTCGCAAACTGCAAACGGGATTTCTTATGGCTTTCTTTCAACAATGGCTTTCTTCTTGCCAAATTCTATAACCTGAGCTGTGGATCTCTGCAGCTCCACCAGAGTTACCATGGGCCTCTTAGCTGCTTCTCTGATTAATGCTCTCCTTGTTCGGCCTGTCAAATTAGGTGGATGGCCACCGTGTCTTGATAAGTTTGCAGTTGTGTCATACTCTTTCCATTTTCGGATGATGGATTGAACAGTGCTCCATGAGATGTTCAAAGCTTGGGATATTTTTTTATAACCTAACCCTGCTTTAAACTTCTCCACAGCTTGTTTGTTCACTAAGGTTCTCTAACAAACCTCTGAGGACTTTACAGGACAGCAGTATTTATACTGAGATTAAATTACACACAGGCAGACTCTATTTACTAATTAGGTCACTTCTGAAGGCAATTGGTTCCACTGGATTTTAGTTAGGGGTATCAGAGTAAAGGGGGCTGAATACAAATGCATGCCACACTTTTCAGATATTTATTTGTAAAAAAAATTAACATTTATCATTTTCCTTCCACTTCACAGCTATGTGCCACTTTGTGTTGGTCTATCACATAAAATCCCAATAAAATAAATTTATGTTTTTGGTTGTAACATGACAAAACATGGAAAATTTCAAGAGGTATGAATACTTTTTCAAGGCACTGTATGTGTCCAGGTACACACAGACGTTTAGAGCCAGGGACTTTTAGAGGCAGAAAAAAATCCCACTGCCAGCATGTCCAAGAGCAGCAACGTTTTGGCAGAAAAAGCGTATGATGTCTATACGCATCTAGACGTGTTTTAATCCTAGGTGCACCAAGCACTTGAGCATTAATACATTTCAATGACTAGAATAAATTATTCTTCTGGCCAAAGAAATGAATTAACACCCAAGAGCTTGACGTGCCGAAATATATCTAGACATGTTTACAAGCGTAAATATGGGGTTATTTTTCTGCAAAAGCGCTAGAAAGGCATCTAGGAGACGTGGGCAAACACCCTGTATGCATGAGGCCTTAAACAGGCCTGAAAGAGGCTGAACCGGCTGCAGCTGACAGAATTCGAGGGAAAGCACCCACTGCCCAATGCGCCAAATTGCATGAGAGGAACTACATCTAAGTTTAAGTATCTCTATATGATGGCAAAAATCCTGTAAATCTATGACACAACTGTCAGAGTAGCTGGTACATTGAAAACATACCACCCATCTGGGGCATGCACAACTTGTATGAGGAGGGAGGAGGTAACAAACATGCCGCTTTGCAACAGAGCATACAGAGACAGGCAATTTGTTGTCTCTGTGGGCCTTCTTATACTTGGTCTTAATTACCTCCAGTTTTGTTATCTATGAAGCGGAGGTAATTATTTTTGAATATGGTGCATTAATACCCCAACTGCGGAAGTGGTGCTATTAAAAAAGCTACCTGAATCTGCCACATGTGTTGGTAAAGCTACTGAAATAAGCGACAGGGATTTTTGAATCTGGCACAGACCATTTTGAAAAGTGCGGTTTGGGATTTATCAATATCTCCAACAATATTTAAGCAATGAACACATCTTTGTCATGGCCCCAGTTACAATGATCACAAAGATCAAATATGCAGAAAAAAGATTGGGGAAACCACACAAGTGAATTTTTGACCTTTATTTTTCCTATAGTTTTGATTTCCAAAATAACAAATGCAGGTTGAATAAAAAGTTTAGTGTAACATAACATTTTTGGTAGTAAAATAGTACATTTTGTACAAATACAATAAAGTTTCTCTCAAGGGCTTTACTGCAGCAACGAATACACCAAAAAATTAAATAATCAATCTTTATTGATGCAAAATGTTAAAATTCAAAAACACATACTGTTTAAAATATGAACTCTGGTAAATATGACCCCAACTACAGTAAATGATGTCAATAGACAATGGCAGGTAATAAACTTTAATAGGAATTTCCAAATTGGTAACTTTGCCCAAAAAGACCCCAACAAGTTTTGATTACAATAAAGCGGTTGTAAACCATGGCAGAGTTATAAAAAAAAAAACACCTGTAAGACAATAGCATAATGTGCTAGTATGCATTGCATACTAGCACATTATGAAATACTTACCTTAGAACGAAGCCCTCCAGCGGTGCGCTATCACCACTAAGAAGGCTGAAATTTTCCCCCGGCCTTTCTTCCAGGTTTGCGGGCTCCAGCACTTTGAGTGGCCACAGGCACGATGGCGTCACTCCCATGCATGCACCCTCGGTTCCAGCACGAAGATAGATGTCAAATAGATCTACAAAATAGATGTCCCACGATGAGGATAATGGTGTTAAAACTCCTGGAATGAAGGTGTTAAAGGCTGCTTTCAAGGTACTACATCAAGTACCAGATACAGTATTTCACAAAAGTGAGTACACCCCTCACATTTTTGTGTTGTCACATGAAAAGATATAATAAAATATTTACAATAATGTGAGAGGTGTACTCACTTTTGTGAGATACTGTATGTTACAAGCTGCTTCCCAGATATTGAGTCAAATTTCTCTCAGGACAGGAATTTCTCCTAAAGACTGCCAGCAACCTCATTGACAAAAAATGTCAGAGCTCCAGATTCATGGTTTAGCAGCACAAGAATCAATCATAGTACATTTTGTGTAGAGCAGGGACGTCAGGAGCGGGGGGCTGACGGGGCTACAGCCCCCGCAAAGCCCCGGGTCTCAGAGCAGTCTAATTCTATTATTAGCCCCGAGCTGCAATAAAAATTAAGCTGACGCGGTGGCGCCTATGATGGATGTCACCACACTCGTCCAATCCCGTTAGTGCGGGACGTGTGACATCCATTACAGGACACTGGGTACTAGTTTGTTCCTGATGTAAGGCGGCTGCTGGGGACACCCTGATGGAAGAAGGCACGGTGCTGGGGAAACCCTGATGTAAGGAGGCATGGTGCTAGGGACACCCTGATGTAAGGAGGCACACTGCTGGGGACACCCTGATGTAAAGAGGCACGTTGCTGGGGACACCCTGATGTAAGGAGGGACACCCTGATGTAAGAAGGGACGCTGCTGGGGACACCCTGATGTAAGGAGGCACACTGCTGGGGACACCCTGATGTAAGGAGACACGGTGCTGGGGACACCCTGATGGAAGGAGACACGGTGCTGGGGACACCCTGATGGAAGGAGGCACAGTGCTGGGGACACCCTGATGTAAGGAGGCATTCTGCTGGGGACACTCTGATACCAAACAATGACCACAGCCTACACCTATAACTGGCCTTTGCAGGAAGGAGCATAGGAGGGCAACAAACAGTAAAAACAAGGGCCAGGGATAAATCCAAGGCAAATACCAAGCTCTACTTACCGGCCAGCTGCGACTAACCAAATTAACCTAGCTAACAGTATGCGTTTAAAAACAGGGGTTTAGTTGCACAAATTTGCAAATGCATGTGTAAGCTACTGGCCCCGCCAAGGCACCCTGTGATCTGCAGTCCTATCTTTGACTTGTAAGAGACTCCACAGTGGAAGCACATGCATTCTAATAAGATAGGTGAAGGCAGATGGTCTGGAGGGGGCCCCACCCCTCCTTAAAGGTGCAGGGGCACATTGAACACCCAGCATATATCAAACATACCAAACAATGACCACTGCCTGCACCTATAACTGGCCTTTGCAGCAAGGAGCATTGGAGGGCAACAAACAGAAAAAACAAGGGCCAGGGAAAAATCCAAGGCAAATACCAAGCTCTACTTACCAGGCAGCTGCGACTAACCAAATGAATCTGCTCGGGGCACCCTGCTGGGGACACCCTAATGTAAGTAGGCACTCTAGTGGGGACACCCTGATGGAAGGAGGCATGGTACTGGGAACACCCTGATGTAAGGAGGCACTGTGCTAGGGACACCTTGATGTAAGGAGGCATGCTGCTGGGGGCACCCTGATGTAAGGAGGCATGGTCCTGGAGGACACCCTGATGAAAGGAGGCATGGTGCTGGGGACACCCTGATGTAAGGAGGCATGCTGCTGGAGACACCTGATTGAAGGAGGCATGCTGATGGGGACACCCTAATGTAAGGAGGCACGCTGCTGGGGACATCCTGATGTACGGAGGCACCCTGCTGGGGACACCCTGATGTAGAGAGGCACGGAGCAGGGGACATCCTGATGTAAGGAGGCACACTGTTGGGGACACCCTGATGTAAGGAGGCACACTGCTGGGGACATCAGATGAAGGGAGGCATGCTGCTGGTGACACCCTGTTGGAAGGAGGAACAGTCTTGGGAACACCCTGATGTAAGGAGGCATGCTTCTGGGGACACCCTGATGTAAGGAGGCACACTGCTGGAGACAACCTGATGTAAGAAGGCACGCTGCTGGGGACACCCAAATGTAAGAAGACATGGTGCTGGGGGACACCCTAATGTAAGGAGGCACGGTGATGTGGACACCCCGATGTAAGGAGGCACGCTGCTGGGGACACCTGATGTAAGGAGGCACGTTGCTGGGGACACCCTGATGTAAGGAAGCACAATGCTGAGGACACCCTGATGGAAGAAGGCACACTGCTGGGGACAACCTGATGTAAGGAGGCATTCTGCTGGGGACACTCTGATGGAAGGAGGTATGCTGCTGGAGACATCTTGATAAAAGAAGGCACACTTCTGGGGACACCCTGATGTAAGGAGGCACGCTGCTGGGGACATCCTGATGGAAGGTGGCACGCCCCTGGGGACACCTTGATGGAAGGAGGCACAGTGCTGGGGATTCCCTGATGTAAGGAGGCATGGTCTTGGGGACACCCTGATGTAATGAAGCACGGTGCTGGGGACACCCTGATGTAACGATGCACCCTGCTGGGGACACCCTGATGTAAGGAGGCACACTGCTGGAGACACCTTGATCACAGAGGTCGTCACACGGAGGAATGTAGTCCCACAGGGGTCGTCCCACGT
>BLSH010092145.1:1435410-1448163 GCA_018402905.1 Glandirana rugosa
CTTGTAGACTCTATAACTTTCACAAAGACCAAATAATATCCACTAATTTGTTTTTTTTTTACCAAAGATAGGTAGCAGTATAAATTTTGGCCAAAATTTATGAAGAAAAATTACTAAATTGCAAAATTTTATAACAGAGACGAAGAAAAATTCATTTTTTTACAAAATTTTCGGTCTTTTTTTAATTATAGCGCAAAAAATAAAAAACCCAGAGATGATTAAATACCACCAAAAGAAAGCTCTATTTGTGTGAAAAAAAGGACGCAAATTTCATATGGGTGCAGTGTTGCATGACTGAGTAATTGTCATTCAAAGTGTGAGAGCGCTGAAAGCTGAAAATTGGTCTGGTTGTTAAGGGGGTTTAAGTGCCCAGTTGTCAAGTGGTTAATTGTTTATTTTTTTCAATTTACAAAATGCAAAGTGAGCAAAAGAAGAAAAATCTACATCAAATCAGTATTTGGTATGACTACCTTTTGTCTTCAAACCAGCATCAATTGTTACACTTGCACACTTAGTACACTTTAACAAAGTTGGGATTTTGTAGGATTAGAGTGAGGTGTAAAATAAAGCAGTTATACCAAGCAAGTGCTAATGATCCTTAATTTCGTATGCAGGTTAAGCCTAGGTTCACATTGGTGTGGGAATGAAATGGTGCGAGTTCGGCTGAACTCGGATTATATGATTCCCGCATGTCAGTCCCCATTTCAGGTGCGATTTCAGAGACATCTGTGTGGGTTTCTGCACAGATGTCAATGGAAATCGCACCTGAAATCGCCAAAAGTAGTACAGAAACTACTTTAGGAAATCGTTGCGGCACCGCAAATGCAGCGTTGTACCGATTAGGACATTGCCATTGCCAGCAATTGCTGCCAATATGGCATGCGTTTTGACATGTCAAATTGCATGCCAAAACACACCAATGTGAACCAGGGCTGAAACACAGTTATTAACTGAAACAAACAGCTGTGTAGGAGGTTTAAAGTTATTGTAAACCCTCACCTTTTCAGTTTAAAACAGAAATGAAAGCCAAAACATGTGTGTATAGATATATAAAAAAAACATTAGAAATACCTTTTTTCCCTCTGTTATAAGGGATCACATTCCCACTGTTCTGAGCTGCATAACAGTTGGGGGTGGAGGAACAGTAGCACACTGAGCTTCCCAGTGGAAGGCTGTGCAGGTGGGGCATGTCATTGTTCATTGGAGGGGAGCAGGCTGAGTTTTCAGTACAGCTAGGGAACTGACCATGGCGTGTTCTCCTGATTAGTGTGGTTAGTTTTTTTTTTTTTTTTTAGGAAAGCAGAGGGACTGGCAGGAACACCAGGAATTTCACACAAATGAAGCAATACAAAGAGAACAGGATACTTTTTCCTGCAAGCAAAAGTCCAACATATAATGTCTACCACACAGGGCTTCTTTTCCAGCAATATGCACAACCGAAAAATGCCAGCCCACCTGGCTCTTAAGCCTTCACTTAGCTTTAACTGCAGTATCTCTGCTCTTTCCAATGGTCACCCAAACCTTAGGTTCTTCAGTGCTGACGGGTACACTCTAACGCACATAGCTCCTCACAAGCCTCAGTCCTCAGGCCGTTTACTGTCTCTTGCAGACAAACATGCTCTGGCTGCCTCCTGCAGCCTCTCTGACTCCTGGAGATGTCCTCTCTATCTTGGGTGGAGCTGTCTTCAACTGGGAGCCCTGAGGTAACCTACATTATAAGGGCTGTGTGCACCTGGGCACACACCCTGCTGGTCCTCCACAAAATCTAGACACAGGGTTGGAGATTCTGTCCCACCCAAGACCCTATAGAATCTTCAAACTACAGAGTCCCATCCAGGTATACTAAAACTTGGAGAAAGCTACAAAAGCAGTTTTCTCCATTCCACATCTATGCTCTGTAGTCCTGCACTGAGCCACACCTGGTGTCCTTGTCCCTGAGTCTCGTCCTTTCATAATATATATATATTTATAGATACAGTATACAAACTTTTTTACACACACACACATATACTGCGTGTGTGTGTGTGTGTGTATACATATATATATATATATATATATACACTATCTCACAAAAGTGAGTACACCCCTCAAATTATTATAAACATTGTTGTCAAACAAACCTGATTTCTTTTTATGAGGAGGTAAGTAAAACCTTAGACAGAGGGGTGGCTGTGGACGTGGTATACTTGGATTTTGCAAAAGCGTTTGACACCGTTCCCCACACACGGCTAATGTGTAAGGTAAAGTCTACAGGCTTGGAAAGATCAATTTGTAAATGGATAGAAAACTGGCTAAAAGACCGAATTCAGAAAGTAGTGGTTAATGATTCTTATTCTGAATGGTCTAAGGTTATCAGTGGTGTACCCAAGGTTCAGTGTTGGGGCCCTATGCAGTGGAATAACGTCCTTACAGGATGTCTCCAACTTACACGCAGACCTCAATGCACTGTTTAATTGGGCGACTATGTGGCAAATGAGGTTTAATATTGATAAATGTAAAGTTATGCATTTGGGGGCTAAAAATATGCATGCATCGTACATACTAGGGGGGGTACAACTGGGGGAATCCATTGTGAAGAAGGATCTGGGGGTTTTGATAGATCATAAGCTTAATAATGGCATGCAATGCCAAGCTGCAGTTTCCAAAGCAAGCAAAACCCTTTCTTGTATTAAGAGATGTATGGACTCCAGAGAGAGAGACATAATTTTGCCCCCCTGTACAAATCATTAGTAACACCTCGTCTGGAATATGCAGTTCAGTTTTGGGCACCAGTTCTCAAAAAGGATATCGGGGAACTGGAGAAAGTACAGAGAAGGGCAACCAAACTATTAAAAGGCATGGAGGAGCTCAGCTATGAGGAAAGATTAGAGGATCTGAATTTATTCTCTCTTGCAAAGAGGAGATTAAGGGGTGATATGATCAACATGTACAAATACATAAGTGGTCCATATAGTGAACTTTGTGGTGACCTTAAAGTGAATAACTCAACACCAAGGACAAGGGGGCACTCTTTGCATCTAGAGGAAAAAAGATTTCATCTCCAAATACGGAAAGGTTTCTTCATAGTTAGAGCTGTGAAAATGTGGAATAGACTCCCCCAGAGGTGGTTTTGGCCAGCATGGTAGATTGGTTTAAAAAAGGCCTGGATTCTTTCCTTAATGTAAATAATTATAACTGGGTGCTAACATTTTTAGGTAAAGTTGATCCAGGGAAAATCTGATTGCCTCTCAGGGAATCAGGAAGGAATTTTTTCCCCCATTATAGCAAATTGGATCCACGCTTTGCTGGGGTTTTTTGCCTTCCTCTGGATCAACTGTGGGTGATGGATTGTGTATATGGGATTGTATGGTTTTATATAATTTTTCTATTTTTTTTTTTTTTTTGGTTGAACTAGATGGACTTGTGTCTTTTTTTCAACCTGACTAAGTATGTAACTATATGTAACTATGTAACTATATCTTTTCGTGTGAACAACACTGAAGAAATTACACTTTGCTACAATGTAAAGTAGTGAGTGTACAGCTTTTATAACAGTGTAAATTTGCTGTCCCCTCAAAATAACTCAACGCATAGCCATTATTGTCTAAACCACTGGCAACAAAAGTGAGTACACCCCTAAGTAAAAATTTCCAAATTGGGCCCAATTAGCCATTTACCTTCCCCTGTGTCATGTGATTCGTTAGTGTTACAAGGTCTCAGGTGTGAATGGTCATACTGATCACTGGCAATTCAACATGGCACCTTATGGCAAAGAACTCTCTGAGGAGCTAAAAAAATCTACATACAGGGCGTCGGACGCATGGATTCCAATGGTGGGAGTGTGTTTTTTTGAAGCATGTAATTAGAGCCAGAGGCTCTAATAGGCTTCAAAAAAGGATGGGCTCGGGGCGCAGAGCACTGTGCCCCCGAGCCCACCCAGTTGTGTGACAATAGTGAATGCACAATCGCTATTGCCACACTGATCCTCTTACCAGCCAATCAGGAAGCCCCTATTGGCCAGGGAGTCTTGGGGGAGGGTTGTGTTAGTTTGTGCCCCCCCCCCAAATCTTGAGCACCCGCCACCACTGCATACTGGTCTCAAAGCATAATAACTGAAATGGACCAATGTTATTCAGATCATAGGTATAGATGAGTAATCTCCATGTGTATTTTATTAGGTTGCTTTACTCATTTTGTGATTGTATATAATTATCATCCTGTATGTGTGATCTGTGCATGCATGGATATATAAATGGCTATTCTGAGAAACTTCCTGGTTGGATTAAGAAATGAAACATATGTCATTACAAGCTACCTGTTGTTATTTTACTATATATTCATTCATCTAAAATTATTTTAATTTATAAATTCATAATTTAAAGATTTTTCACTTTCTGCTGTGAGGTGGAAACCCCTCTACTTTGAATGTGATTATGATTAATTGAGGTTGTGTTACCTATTCTCTTATCAACTAATGATTTTCAGTACTTCAGGGCTGCTAGAGCACTTTGAACTGCTTAGCCTTTTCCAGTATGACACAAATCTAGCTTTAAGAATCCATTGCTTTCAGCTAGTCTTCAAGTCTAGAGCTGCATTATGCCAAAAAGACATAGAAGCTGTGAGTCCTCTGTCAACATGACACCCCAAAAGTCATAATGGCTCACCAAGTATAGCCATTTTCAAGATAATAGCTGACATTTGGAAAGTCCAACATTGAAAAAAATATTGTATGCTTATAATTGTACATGGATAATACACATAAGGAAAGAATTCAGTATTTTCCTTTATATTCCGCATGTGTATTTTTTTTTACTTTTATTAAAAAAAAGACGTGTCTGCAGCTGCTCAAGCACCCCTAGCAGTGTTTTAGTCCATCCCAACTCCTGTCACTATCTCATGTTTTTCACAATGATTTCCTACTAAATGGTAATAAAAAACATAGGTAGATCTGTCTAGATTTGTATTTTTCATATTATTATTGGATATACCTCAGGCTTGAAGCCTCCAGAGCTAGTGATTCTCAAACTTTATTGCTAGTTCCATGCTGACCTTTTCCAGTTCAATAGCTTTTGTGCATACAAGTAAATTATGCTAAAATCTGACTATTTTGTTATAAATTGTTATAATTGTGTAGTCTTTTAAGATTTTCATTTGCTCATTTTGCAAGCTTTTCTTATTTTCTTTGAGCATGAGGCTTCAACTTGACCATTTGTATTAAAGAACAGCTAAGGTGTACTTACAAGCTGGGAGCAAGGGTGTGAGGTCAGACATTTGACAAGCCAGCAACTGTCAGACTAATGGTAATATTTCAACACTGCCATTCCAGATAAAGTATCATGCTCATTAAAAGTACACAAAGCTAAATTAAAGGGCACATGTTAATATTATTTTTATTAACAACAGTCATTTAGTGTTGACTTTCTTGCAAAAAAACCCAAGAGGCTTCTTGTGGTAGTACTGACCTCAGGACTACTTGGTGGTGCTGTCAGCTAGTAGGAGGTCAATCTGTGGATGTCCCCGTGATTTACCAGTGAGGAACAGCACTGGACAGGTTTTCCTCTGTCTAATAAAAGTGGCAAAAACTTAAAAGGCATGTAAGCAGGAAGTTTATTGCTGTCCCAGTTGGGAGGGTTAGTGTTAATTGTGTTTCCTGGTCCTTTCTTGGATCCGACCCACTAGTTCTGTGCATTATAAAAGGGATAGGGGTCTGAACCCAAGAGAGCAGTTGCTGCTGCTGGCTGTTCATCGCTTTGTACATGGTATCGTTGCTGGAGTCCACCCTGCTAGCCTGCTGAAATATGCCTAGACCGGTGTGCCAGTTGATAAACATCTGTCTTCAGGATACTTCTACAGCCTAGGGGAATTGCTGGGACCTGCAGTCCGCCCTGAAGATGCCAATCCTGGACACTACCCAGGGGAGGGCTGGGCCAGGAGGCAGGGTGGCAATTGCCCCCCAGGCCACCCCAACTTACATTCAAAATGGCTGGCAGCCATTGCCCGCTGACAATATTTCTTTTTGTGGAGGAAGTAGGGGCCAGGGGCGTGGCTGCCAACTAACTGCAAGCATAGGGGGACAACCAAGGCTGGCCCTACCATGGATGATGTCTATTATAGGAGCTGGTCCAGGAGGCAGGCGTCCGCGCCCGGTAAGCAGGAGATCCCTGCTCTTTGTAATCCAGCAGCTCTCCTCTCTCTGCATTGCAGGCTGAATTGGATGGGCACTGGTGAGGCTGCATTGATGGGCACTGATGAGGCTGCATTGATGGACACTGATGAGACTTCATTGATGGGCACTGATCAGGCTGCATTGATGGGCATTGATGAGGCTGTATTAATGCATTATTTTTGTTAAACCTCCTTTGTTGCTATTAACATTAAATTATGTTACAGCATTGTATCATATTTGTCTTGCTTCATAACATCAATATCCATTATAAAACCCGGTGGGCATGGATGGTGAGCTGATTTGGTGCCTCAATGGGCCACTAGACTGGACTTGCCCCCCAGGCCTAAGGTTGCCAGCTCTCCCCTGACACTGCCATCATGGACTAGGGATTGGTTTAGGGAAAACTGTTGCCTTTGTTTGACTGTCATGCCAAGTTATTAAAGTATAACTTTTGGAACTTTGTCTTTGCCTGGTCTGAAGTTACTCAAGGGGTGTAATGCAAGTAACAGGCACACATGGTTTACAGTGTGGGTCACTAAGCACATTGGGGTAAGAAGATAACAGTGTAAGAGGTAATACAGTGTGAAGATACAAGTGGTTATCAATGGTAATGAAGGTTTATCTAGCAGCTTGTCATATGTGTGTATATGTGACAGGTGATTTAGCCTCTTGCAGGAGGAGTTGTCAGCACTCTCTCCTTCTCCTATAGCAATGGTAGCAGATCAGCATTGCTGAGGTCCTCAGCCTGTGCACGGGTACGGTAAAGGAAGAGTTAATGAAGTGCACTCATGGAGTTCGCGCTAGGTGCACGACAGGACCCCATTTTGTTACTGGGAGTGCTACTATATACAACAGAGACTGTGGTAGTGTATATTAACATCAAGGGAGTTGACTAGAGTTTAATCGTCTGTTCAAGTAAAGGTACCCCCTGTGTAAAGCAGTGGCTCTATCCAAAGTAAAAACCAATTAGGTAAAATACACCCGTTCAGACCGATATAATGGGTATCAGGACGGCTAAAAGTATGCCATAACCTGCCCCAGAAACAAACCACCTGCATCCAGGCGTGGTTCCTAGGTGCTAATTACACAATTCAAAAGGGAAGGTGATTAAGAATCACAAGTCAATGGTCATGGACTTTGGAGGATGGATGATTGAATGTGGATGCCTGGTGGGGTGATGATTGTATGGGTGATTAGATGCGTCTTATTTTACTGACAACGTTGTCAATTTTTACTGTTTTCCTACTTAAGTGGTTATGTACTTTTTATACTTAGTATATATGAAAAGTTACATTTTATAACACTCTGGATTCCTGTTATTGGTGCACTTGTGATTCTTAATCACCTTCCCTTTTGAAGCTCTATCCAAAGTGCCTAGCATAGCCGAATAGAACCAACCCTGGTGTAGGCCTCTTATGTGACCCTTGAAACATGGAGGATGTGACAAACACCACACTACCCTAACCCTAAAGGCACTTACCCTCTTTTCAGTGAAGTCACATTTTGCATTTTGGTTGTGACTTTAAACTCTGGAATGTTTTTTGCTTGCTTACTTGGAATGCAAGGTGTAAACAGATCTTGGTCTGTGTGCAGCAGGGAAAGTGACAGGTATACAAGGCAGGGGTTCTAGCAAGACTGTAGCTACAGAGGGTTTTTCACCATTTATCCTAGCAGATCTGCTTTAGGGGCACTCTTCATGGTCTGTTTTTTTTTGGGGGTCCAAGCTGGGCATTATAAACCTGACTCAAATGTTGTTTTATGGAAAAGACATACCTCCTGGGACGCAGTCTGTAAGGACAAAATGGCAACTTGTTGACTTGACAAGATCCACAGGCAGTGTCAAGTGACCAAGAAGTCTCAAAAGTAAGACCCAGTGTAGTTTATTCCAGGCTGGCAAAGTTGCTTTTCTGAGTATTTCTTGCAGTTTCAAAGAGTTTTCTATCATTAAGCCTTCTTATTTTCTAAAGGCTCTTCATACACAGCAAGGGTCAAACTAAAACTAAAAGTGGATTTCAAAAAGGCTAGGAGTGTCTAATAGAGATGGGTCAAATACACCCCGGTTCGGTTTGCACCAGAACTCCCGAACAGGGAAAAATTTCAGCCTCGAACTGTGAACTCCATTGCAGTCTATGGAACCTGAATATGAAAAATCCAAAGTCCCCATTTTGAAGACTTATATGCAAGTTATTGGCCATAAAAGGGGTATAGGGGCCCGGGTTCTGCCCTGGGTGACATGTCTCAATGCAAATTTTCTTTTTAAAGATTGTTTTTAAAGGAGCAGTGATTTTAACCACTTAAGGACCGGAAGGATTTCCCACCTTAGGACCAGAGCACTTTTTGCGATTCGGCACTGCGTCGCTTTAACTGACAATTGCGCGGTCGTGCGTCAATGTACCCAAAACAAAATTTGCGTCCTTTTTTTCCCACATATAGAGCTTTCTTTTGGTGGTATTTGATCACCTCTGCGTCATTTCTGATCACCACTATAAACAAAAAAAGAGTGACAATTTTGCAAAAAAAAACTATATTTCTTACTTTTTGCTAAAATACATATCCAAAAAAAAAAATATAAAAAAACAAACGTATTCTTCCTCATATTTTTGGTTTTAAAAAAATCACAATTGGTGTTTATTGATTGGTTTGCGCAAAAGTTACAAACCATGAGAATTAATTTCTGGCTTTTTTACATTTTTTTTTTTTACTAGCAATGGCGGTGATCTGCGATTTTTATCGGGACTGTGATATTGGGGTGGACATGTAGGACATTTTTGACACTTTTTTTGGACCAATGACATTTATATATCGATCAGAAATGTAAATATTCACTCGTTACTGTCTAAATGTCATTGGCAGGGAAGGGGTTAACCTGCAGGGGGCGCTCTAGGGGTTAACTGTGTTCCCTGTGTGTGTGTTCTAACTGTATGGGGGCTGGGCTACCAGGGGCACCAGAGATCTAACTGATTCCGAGTACAGGGATCAGTAGATCTCTGACATGCCACCTGTCAGAATGGGGAACCGCCATGTTTACATTGGCGGTTCCCCGTTCTGGCTCTGTCACAGGCCGAACTGCACTCTGTGAACAATGATAAGCTTGCTGTTTATTAGTCAGGCAAATGCAAGTAAGATGTGAAGGACAGCACCTGGACACATTACAGATTACCTCCCCACCGGCTTGAGCGGTGTATTCTTCTGTTCACATCTGTCACAGGCCATCGCGGGTCACCGGCGGACATCGAGTCTGCCCAACCCGCAGCCTCGCTCAGGGAATGTGCGGCGCTTGCCCCCTAGCTGTCATGCCCAAAAGAAGACTGTACGCAGCGTTTCATGGGACAGAGCCACGCTGTCGCCGCTTATAGTCGCTACACAGTCGGCAAGTGGTTAATGATGCTTTAAGTGAAACAATAAAAATGAAAAATTCCGTTAAATATAGAGCCTAGGGGGCCCCCTTAGTCTTCTTGTAAAGTGGCGCACCTGCAGCATGTATAGAACATTCTGGAGCAAAAATTAAATTTCTAAAGAAAAAAGAGAGTCAAATCACAAATTTAAATTGACTCATGGTTGCAATTGCTGGCCAGCAATATAAAAAAAAGAAAAAAGCGGCGTGGGGTCTCCCCCCTATCCCTTTGGGGCTCTGCCCCCACCCCATCTTGATGGGGACAAGGGCCTCTTTCCGACAATCCTGGGTGATGGTTGTGGAGGTCTGTGGGCAGGGGGCTTATCGGAATCTGGAAACCCACTTTAATAAAGGGGCCCCAGATCCCGACTTCCCCTACTCATTCACCAAAAAGCTGTCAAAAATAAACAAAAACACTAGACAAGTTTTTTACAAGTCCTTTTAGAAAAAAAAAAAAATCAATGTCCCTTTATGTAGATCCATCGTCAATCATGAGGCCTGCCACACCTGAAGAAAAAATCGTTCTGCACTCGTTGACGGCTACTCACCAAATGCCTTCTCTGCCGGGTGACAGTTCTTGAATAGGCAAGGGGCGGGCCACCTGGTAGCCACACCCCTCGTGACATCACCCACCCAGCATGCATCGGTTGAAGAAATCACAAGGGGGACGGGGCCGCCCTTACCTATTTTAGAAGGCATTCGGCGGTCAGTCTTCGTTATGGGTGGAGCTTTTTTTTCAGGTCCGGCAGTGCAGTGGACATCGTCAAAAACGTATCTAGTGTTTTTATTGATTTTTGACAGTATAATGTCAATACAGTAATATGTATCCCATACTCATTCACATGGGGGGGGGGGCCCGGGATCCTGGGGCCCCCTTGTTAAATGGGGCTTCCAGATTCCAATAAGCCCCCTGCCCGCAGACCCCCACAACCACCCACAAATCAACATGGGGACAAGGTGCTTTGGGGTGCACCCACTCCCCCATGTTAAGGGCATGTGGCCTGGTATGGTTCAGGAGGGGGGCACTCGTTCACCTCCCCCCCTTTCCTGGCCTGCCAGGCTGTGTGCTCAGATAAGAGTCTGGTATGAATTTTGAGGGGACCCCAGGCTGTTTTCTTTTTTAATTTTGGCATTTTTGTCTGCTGACAGCTGATGACTAATCCTTTGTTAAGGACTCGGCCCTGCTCCTTAACAACCTATTGACTGTGTGCACAGAAAATATGGGTGTTTGGAGAACATTTGAACAGGTGACGTTCGGGCCAAACATTTGCTCGACCCAAACCGTTCACCCAACACTAGTGTCTAAATAGTGGACTGTGTTACTGTTCGCAAAACATAAAGGAAGTACAGTGGCCCATAACAAACAAAAAAAAGAATAATAAACAGAATGCTGTGGTAGAACAACCCTAAAGCAGGCCATACACTATACAATTTTCTTTCCTTCCACCACAGATGTATGCTTTATTCTTTTCAGTCGTGTGTGATAATGCTGCTATTCGCTGGGATTGGAAGCCTTACCACACACACTTGATAAGACATCTGTTTTTTTCAATAGTGTGTAGTAATGCTGCTATTCACTGGGAATGGTAGCCTTTGCACTTGCTTGAAAAAAAGATACTTCACTTTTTCAGTCGTGTGTGGTAATGCTGTTATTCGCAGGGGAAAAATACATTGCCGTACAAGCTTGGAAAAAAAAAACACACTTTTTCAATTATTTGTGTGTAGCGCCCCCATAATGATAGGTGCGTTTTGTAGTGAGTTTTGCTAGGAGAGGCAAAATTTAGTCAGGCCCGACTGTAAGTACAGGCCCAATTGTTTTGATCTGAGCTGGGGAGTGGCTCAAGGAGGAGCTGGAGACAGAAGGAAGGAACACCCCTTGGAGTTTCCTCCCCCTTGAGCAGAGAAGATTCTGGAAAGGGGGACGGATGAGGAGGGGTCACTTCCTGATGTATGACAAGGAGCCCTGACCAGTCTACAGGCTGGATTGGCAGGGGGCAGGCCTCCTTAAATACAGCAGTCTGCCAGCAGGGGGGAGAAGTTGGGAGTGGAAGTCTGAAGATATAGCAGATGTGCTGTGGGGTCCTCTACCTGGGAGGAAACCCCTCATTATGGGGGGGGGGACCTTGAGGCCTGGAGGTTTGGGTGCAGCCAAGAGTGGAGGGGATTCCTGGAGTCGCACAAGGGAACAGGAGAGCAGCAGAGGTGCTACTTAGAGACTTTAAATTGATCCACTGCAGTAGGTGAGTGACAGACCCTGGCAGCTGGAAGAGAAAGGTTGGAACAGTCTGGGAGTGCAATAGCGGCCAGTCTGCGGAAGCCTTGGGAGCCAGTCACTGAAAGGAGTGCCACTGTGAGGAAAGCAGGTCGGTGGGACCTGGAAGAGGGATGGGCTGGGAGTTGTACTCCATCAAAGGCCCGGCTAGCACCAACGTACTAAGCTACAATTTGAGGGGCCCAAGACCCTGGCCTGTATTGGGTAGTCCGGAGGCCCTGCTGGCAGTTTGCAGGCCTCACCATGTGCTAGCTGCGGTGAAGAGAAAGGAGTTATGTGACCCTGATAAATTTCATTTCAGGTCAGGAACTAAGTGATGTGCTGGAGAGAAGTGAATGAGAAATAGTCTGCAAGTGGTGTGCTGGAGAGAAGTGAAGGAGCAATAGTCTGCAGAAGAGATAAAAAAAGCAGGTTTGTGCGCTCAAACTTTGTAATCAGCCCAGTCCAAAAATAGTTCATAGAAAGCAACGAGGTAGTCTAATTGGTGAAATCCTCAAGACAATATAAGTGGAAGTCTCCGCCACTTCAATAAGTCTCTAGGAGGGAGTATAACAGATGATCAGGGACAAGAGGCAGCCAATCCTTGGAAGCTGAACCAGACCTCATGTAACTATAAAAGAAGAAGACAAAGTCCAGGCGCCTCTAAGTGCAGTATTACAAAGGATTTATTATAATAATGGTATAAAAACACTCACATTGTGGAGCAGCATAAACAGCATAATCAGCATGGGTAGTCCATAATGGCGCCACTGCAACCTCTGCGATGGGGGAAGCGTCTCCAGGTATAGACAGGTGTCCAGATGTAGGATGAATCGTCCAGAGGAGATGGTGAAGAGCCGGCTTGTAAATCCAGGACGCAGTATGTGACACAGGAGACAGAACACAGGGGAGTGACGTCATCAGTACGCGACGCGTTTCCTAGGCGAATGTCGGTCCTGATGA
>BLSH010092145.1:1449673-1464544 GCA_018402905.1 Glandirana rugosa
CATATCTGTCCACAGGTCTACATCCTACTTAGCAGGTCTCCTCTACCACTTCTCGGCCGAACATTTAGGTCTTGCGTCATACCCAGAGTGAGACCCATACTGCGTTCTGGATTTACAAGCCGGCTCTTCACCATCTCCTCTGGACGATTCATCCTACATCTGGACACCTGTCTATACCTGGAGACGCTTCCCCCATCGCAGAGGTTGCAGTGGCGCCATTATGGACTACCCATGCTGATTATGCTGTTTATGCTGCTCCACAATGTGAGTGTTTTTATACCATTATTATAATAAATCCTTTGTAATACTGCACTTAGAGGCGCCTCCTTTTTGTCTTCTTCTTTTATAGTCTGCAGAAGAGATGTGCTGGAGGTAGTAAAGTGTATATACAGTCGTGTATATAGGAGGTCCCGTAACCAATTCTTTGGGCATCCCATAGTCACCCCTTTTCCCCATCCAAGTTAAATCCCCTAAATAAAACAAACAAAAACAAGAGCCAGCCTGTTCAGTGACTTTCGATGTGTGAGTTATGGCGGGATTGAGGGCAGCTATAAGGTGAACCACAACTATCAGCCACTCCCAAAGGAGCACATGGCTACATGTGGTAATGTGGTTATTCGCTGGGAATGGAAGCCTTATCAATTACAATTGAAAATCGCCACACAGCCTTGCCAAACAATTTTCAAAAGAGACCAATAAAAAATAAAGTTTATACAAACTTTATTGGAATAGAATTGGAAACAAGATATTCTTTTTTGAAGCATGGCGACAGTAACATTTAAAGGCAACTCTGTTATGCCTTCAATATGAATTTGAATACACATATTCATTTTGCCTAGAGACTCGACTGTCTGGGGTAACAAAAAAAATGAACAAATTGATTTTGAACGTTCATAATATAACTAGAGCATAAGTCTGTAAACTTAACATACTGAACAGGGTTTGGAGGCACTGGTTTTAAGGAGCCTCTCATCTTTTACTGTATATAACTGTAATAACTACTGTTATTGCACTTTCAACATCCAGTCGTATGGAGGAAAGATGTAAACGCCACTTAGCAGTGCAGAGTACAAATGCACACTCCACCACTCGATGGGCACGGCTCAGTCAGTAGTTGAAGATCTTCTATGTATGGCTATGTCTATGTCCAGTGTAGAGGTCCATCAAGTTCTCTGCTAGTCCAAATGCCTCATCTGCCACAATGACAAATGGCAGACTTGGCTCTATTGTATGTGGAAAAGGCCTCCTTGGTGGGATCCTTAGCCATACAGCCTACACGCCAAAGCAGACTCAATGAAATTCGGGAATTTCCTTGACTCCCATAGGCCCCTGGATCAATAGATATAAAACAGATGTGGGTCATCCACCAATCCTGATAGGACAATTGAGAAGTATTTCTTGATGAGATACTTAGAGACAGAGTTTAATGGCATTTCCACCCTGACATTCTTTCCGTCTAGGGCTCCAATACAGTTGGGAAACTGATTTTTCTCCCAAAATTCTTCTGCCAAGTCTTCTCACATATTCTTTGTTCCTCTAAGAATGACAACCTCTCTCCATCAGAAATTTCTACTCTCAACAAATGTATGCACAATCCCAATTTAATAATAAAATCAGCTGACAAAGGAGGAGGAGGAGGATAGTACTACAGGACAGAGCTGACTACACTACCGAAGCATGTAGACTTCTGTCTGATACTGCCACTCATGCCAAATTAACCAGGGACCCCACGAAAAACTTTGCGTCTGAAGTTGATGATTAAAATCGGCACTTGAAGAAGGAATTATCAACAAAATGGAGGCCTCCTTCCTCCGAAAGGAATTTTACCAAATCCCCTACTTTTACCATCTGCCCAAAGTGCACAAGAGTTTATAGACTCCCCCGGCAGACCCATAGTGGCAGCTATGGATACCATCACTACAGGTTTCAGGCAGTACATAGATTAATTTTTGCAACCTTTAGTGCACCAGCTCCAGTCTTACATCAGGGATGGCACACACCTCTTGGAGCTCGTCCATCAGGGCGCACAGACGCCACCCCCTCTCCCCGGTCACCCCCTCATTGTCATGGATAGATTCATGAATGAATCTATCCATGGCCGCCCGTGACCAACCCCCCCCCATTCATGTGGCTGGCCCCTTTGTGGCACCGGCCGCATGAATTACCGCAGTGGGGGGTTTCCATGAAGCATCTCATTAAAGTTTGGCTTGTGGCGTAAAGCGTGCCGCCACAAGCCCTTAGAAAGGCAAATGAACATTTGCCTTTCTAACTGGAAACTGCTCTCAGCCAATCAGGAAGTGCCGGTATGTTACCGGTTTCCTGATTGGCGGAGAAGACAGGTGATCCTATTGTGAAGAGAGGATGCCGCTGGAGCATGGAGAGCACGCTCCCCGCATTCTGCACACTGCCAGCACGCTCCCCGCTCTCTGCACGCTGCCAGCCTGTTAATAGATGGGGTAAGTGCAGGACTTTGTCCCAACTTTAGGGGGGTCTGCAATTTATCCCACCTGTGTTATTGGCTGCAATATACCCCACCTGTGATATTGGCTGCAATTTACCCCACCTGTGATATTGGCTGCAATTTACCCCACCTGTGTTATTGTCTGCAATTTACCCCTACCTGTGTTATTGGCTGAAATTTACCCCATCTGTGTTATTGGCTGCAATTTACCCCCACCTGTGTTATTGGCTGCAATGTACCCCCACCTTTGTTATTGCCTGCAATTTACCCCACCTGTGTTATTGGCTGCAAATTACCCTACCTGTGTTATTGGCTGCAATTTAACCCCAACCTGTGTTATTGGCTGCAATTTATGCTACCTGTGTTATTGGCTGCAATTTACCCCCACCTGTGTTATTGGCTGCAATTTACCCTACCTGTTTTATTGGCTGCAATTTACCCCACCTGTGTTAATGGCTGCAATTTACTCCCACCTGTGTTATTGGCTGCAATTTACCCTACCTGTTTTATTGGCTGCTATAAACCCCACCTGTGATGCTGGGGCTGTATACTGTGTCCTGTGATACTGGCTGCTATGTACCCCTCCTGAGACAGGCTGCCTTCATCTTGGAAGCTACCAAATTCTATCTCATATAATTATTTTAATTTTAATGGAGATTTTTATTTACAGCTACAAGGCACAGTGATGGGGGCTAATTTTGCCCCCTCCTATGCAAATCTGGCTATGGAGTTTTGGGAAAAGGATTACATCTGGCACCACAATCCCTTCTCTGCCAATATAGTTTTGGCAGATACAGTCAGGTCCATAAATAATGGGATATGTGCCTCCCACTTTTTAAGGGACCAAAAGTAATGGGACAATTGGCTGCTCAGCTGTTCCATGGCCAGGTGTGTGTTATTCCCTCATTATCCCATTTACAAGGAGCAGATAAAGGTCCAGAATTAATTTCAAGTGTGTTATTTGCATTTGGAATCTGTTGCTGTCAACTCTCAATATGAGGTCCAAAGAGCTGTTACTATCAGTGAAGCAAGCCATCATTAGGCTGAAAAGAACAAAACAAACCCATCAGAGAGATAGCAAAAACATTAGGTGTGGCCAAATCCACTGTTTGGAACATCCTTAAAAAGAAAGAATACACCAGTGAGCTCAGCAACACCAAAAGACCCAGAAGACCATGGAAAACAACTGTGGAGGATGACCGAAGAATTATTTCCCTGGTGAAGAAAACACCCTTCACAACAGTTGGCCAGATCAAGAACACTCTCTAGGAGGTAGGTGTATGTGTGTCAAAGTCAACAATCAAGAGAAGACTTCACCAGAGTGAATACAGAGGGTTCACCACAAGATGTAAACAATTGGTGAGCCTCAAAAACAGGAAAGCCAGATTAGAGTTTGCCAAGCAACATCTAAAAAAGCCTTCACAGTTCTGGAACAACATCCTATGGACAGGTGAGACCAAGATCAACTTGTACCAGAGTGATGGGAAGAGAAGGGTATGGAGAAGGAAAGGAACTGCTCATGATCCAAAGCATACCACCTCATCAGTGAAGCATGGTGGTGGTAGTGTCATGGTGTGGGCATGTATGGCTGCCAATGGAACTGGTTCTCTTGTATTTATTGATGATGTGACTGCTGACAAAAGCAGCAGGATGAATTCTGAAGTGTTTCAGTCAATATCTGCTGATATTCAGCCAAATGCTTCAGAACTCATTGGACGGCGCTTCACAGTGCAGATGGACAATGACCCGAAGCATACTGCAAAAGCAACCAAAGAGTTTTTTAAGGGAAAGAAGTGGAATGTTATGCAATGGCCAAGTCAATAACCTGACCTGAATCCGATTGAGCATGCATTTCACTTGCTGAAGACAAAACTGAAGGTAACATGCCCCAAGAACAAGCAGGAACTGAAGACAGTTGCAGTAGAGGCCTGGCAGAGCATCACCAGGGATGAAACCCAGCGTCTGGTGATGTCTATGCGTTCCAGACTTCAGGCTGTAATTGACTGCAAAAGATTTGCAACCAAGTATTAAAAAGTGAAAGTTTGGTTTATGATTGTTAATCTGTCCCATTACTTTTGGTCCCTTAAAAAGTGGGAGGCATATATACAAACTGTTGTAATTCCTACACCGTTCACCTGATTTGGATGTAAATACCCTCAAATTAAAGCTGAAAGTCTGCAGTTAAAGCGGTAGTAAACCCATGAATTTAACAGGTTAAAAACCAGTCACATTTCCAGCATGTGCCGGAAATGTAACACTCCCATTGGTTGTGCTCTAAACCATACTGTCAAACCATCCAATAGCTGGTGTCATAGCTGATCACATGTGCAGCAAGAGGCCAAGATGGCAGCTTCCTTGGCTGAAAATGATAGGAGGGTTTACTACCACTTTAAAGCACATCGTGTTTGTTTCATTTCAAATCCATTGTGGTGGTGTATAGATCCAAAAAGATTAGAATTGTGTCGATGTCTCAATATTTATGGACCTGACTGTATATAGATGACATTTTAATCATCTGGCATGGTCCACCTGATTGCATAAGCCAGTTTGTGAACCACTGCAACAATAATCCCCGTGGGTTGTCCTTCACCCATGTCTCCGACCTGGACACTTTGGCCTTTTTAGACCTTGAACTGGGACATGAGAAAGACTCCATTTTTTTTTGCAAATATAAGCTTTATTAACACCCAGTGGGGGTGAAAACTGATGCATTACAAAAATATACTGAAACAGTAACAGAGTAATCCTGCGACCAAGGTAAACATCTGGTAGAAAACATGCATCAGATATAATCATCTATAACCTCCGGAAATACCGTCCAATGTGAGCCACTTGGGAACGATCCAGTTGCTGAGTCTGTACATCTACGGTAATGCACCTCTGATCCCCATATATACGGGACATACAAGCAATCGGGTGACTCCCATCTGGGAAAGACTCCATTTTTGCCTAAAACGACACTACACCGACTGCAGGCAACTCATTTCTACACCATGAAAGTTGCCACTATCCTAAGTGGATACGGAACATACATAAGGGACAATTTTGTCACATTCGATCCAACTGTACACGGGATAGTGATTATGTAGAGCAAAGTGTCACCTTAAAACAAAAATGTCTAGACAAAAAGTACCCCGAATCCTTGATTAACCAAGCTTTTGAACATTACAAGAAGGTTAAGCCCCCAAAATGCAGTGAGAATATCGGTGATCATTCTGCCAGGTTCATCACCACATATCACGTCCAGCATAAAAAAATGGAAAGGATACTCAGTAATCACTGGAACACCTTTATTACAGGACCCCCATCTTAAGGAGATCCTTAGATGCTTTTGGATGCTGATGTCATCACGCCATTATGCTGCGCTGCAAACAATGCAAGTGGCACTATCATTTTAAGTATTTCAAGTACTACTTTAACTTTTTTTTTTGTGTGTGATTTTTGTGTTGATTTTAAAATAATCTGCACTATTTAGAGCATTTCTTTTACGTTCTGGGCTCATGGGTGGAGTGTTGGTCGATGTGGTACCAGCGGATTGTTTCTGAATCCTGTATGGGGAGTGTACCATACATAGGCATACTGACATCTATGCTCAGGGGTCCATCTCTCTGTTAAGCCTTCTATCCATATGTGGTGGCTGTGATGGATCTCGATGTTCACAGGAGTCTCACTTATGTCACTGCAACTCACAAGTTGGATGAGCAAATGGAGTTATACCCATGGGATGTTTTATTTGATTTATGACACTGTAGTGGAGGATATATCTATTAAAAAAAGGTATATTTTATACATAGTTGTACTAGTCCAGCCCAATGTAACTATGTACAGTATATACGATAACTGACTGATGCCACTGGAAGTTGGAAAAAATTGAAGTAAAACGTAGACACTGCTACTTCAGTGATCTCCACTTGCTTCTGTGCTGAATGGCTGCCTTACTGCATTATGAACACAAAAGATCAGCTGCTTGGCATGGGTGCCATTGAGAGAAGATTGGCATTCATTGAGAAAATACAAAGCATCCTCTGAATGGTGCCCCTGCTGAGTGGCCAACCTCCTGTGTTCAGAATGCATCAGGGCAGCCACTCAGGGACCCAGAAGCAAGTGGAAATCACTGGAGTGGCAGTGTCTTCTTGAAAGATTTCCAGCTCCAGGGGCATTGGTCAGGTTTAGCATATACTGTACATACTGTAGTTACATTGAGTCAAGCTCAGCCAAAAGTAGAAGATATCCATACCTGGAATTCTTCTTTAATTTTATATTAGGGAAGTCTCACTTCAAGTGCTGCAGTATATTAAAGCAATATCCTTTATTCAGATCAGTAAACAAATTTTAAAAAGTTTGAATGCCTAACAACATGGCATTTTGGCACCTGAGTGGAAGAGCCCCAATACTATCAATGCTTGTTCATG
Organism: Glandirana rugosa; assembly: GCA_018402905.1. NCBI lineage: Eukaryota > Metazoa > Chordata > Amphibia > Anura > Ranidae > Glandirana > Glandirana rugosa. The sequence continues at coordinate 1,456,547 of BLSH010092145.1, forward strand.
GGTTTAGATACAATTAACCCCTTCATGACCAGAGTCAAAACAAACCTTAGCTCATAAGCCCAATTTTGCAACTTTGACTTACCTTAATATAACTGTACATATTGTTGCGACTACTTAATGTATCCAGGTGGATTATACCTTGTCAGGACAGATTGAACTTTCATTTGGTGTTAAATGTTAATGGATTTATCCCGATTATCATTTTGTAAACTTCAGTTGTATATTTGTATGTCATTACCATGTGCCACCACCAAAAAACTCTCCTGCTGATTCTGGCAATACCACATACACTACTGTTCAAAATGTTTAGAACACCACCATTTTTCCAGTTTTTATTGAAATTTACACAGTTTATCAATCTCAATGTACTCTGAAAATAAACAACAGAACAAATAAGCAATTGGTCATAAAAAATAAATCATGGAATTATTTTCTTTAACAAAATGTAATCTAAAATTTTCACTCATCAAAGTAGCCACCTTTTGCAGATATGACAACCGAACACATTTGTGGTATTCTTTCTACAAGAGAAATTAAATATTGTTCAGAAATTTCTTTCCAACACTGTTGCTTTCACCCTTCTGTCGAGTCCATCAAACCAGCTCGATGAGGTTTAAGGGTACTTTCACATTGAGGCGCTTGAAAAATGCCTTAAAAACGCCTAGCACTATTGCCGCATTAGCGCACCACACAGGCGTTTTAAGCTTTGGCGTAAGATAATAACCCCACCCCCCTACATCACTTCCTGTGCACTTCCTTGTATTTCGTATAGGGAAGAGAGAGAAGATGGAGTTTGCTGAGCTGCTGTTTGTGCTACTATGTTGGGAAAATATCCTTAAACAGAGGCAGCGATGTCACTTTTGGGTTCATCCCATCCTACAAGTGCACTCCTCAGGAGGACAATTTGTGTTGCTTTATCAGGACTTGAGAGTACACAATGAAATGTTCTGAAATCTGGGATGAGCATTGCAATGTCAGTGAAACTATTGGCTTATGTTGTTTGTTTGGTATGCCCATTTCACACTTGTTCGACATGTCCTGCAACTTTGGACTGCAAAAGTTGCATAACAATATGTACCCCATGATTTCAAATAAGTAAAAAGTACCATTCACATAGTTAGTTAGTGTCAACATAGGATTAGGTTAGGTTTAGCATACGGTTAAGGTTAGCATAGGGTTAGGGTTAGGCTGCCCTGTTGAGACAGGATACCAATTGCAGGGATGCAATAATACCATGTGAACGTTTACTCATAACGCTCTGGTAAGTTTATATGATGAATAGATACGTCCACATGTAAACCCATTATCCAAACTCAAACACAACACTGTTCAAAATGCATACATTTAATAATGCATTACAAATGCTAACAAAATTGCACAGCATGTGCATAATAAACAACAAAATAAACTGGTAAGAAAAAGTTAATTTTATACAATCTACAATACTCAATCTTCAATGTGTTAAAAAAAGAAAAGGTATTAAAGGTGATGATACAAGGTAGGTGGCGGATGTGATTCCTCTCGAGGGGGGATGTTGGGCAGGTTGATGGTATATGGGTACAATGGGAAGGTGGCCAACCAGCATAACTTGGCACAGCAGCATGTGGGTAAGGCATCATTCTAGTATCATATGAGGTTCCCAATACAACAGTATGATCATACCTGCCAGGTAATTAGGTGGGATTGGTGACCTCATATGGTTGTTGGCTGACAGCCGTTGCTCCAGAGCATTGTTGGTATGAGTGGATGATACGCAGCACATCCATGCTCATTTCACACTGTAACACTGGCTCCACACATTCCATTTGGGGAACCAAGCTGCGTGCAAAAGATACAATTTTTTTTAACAACGTCAATGAATTGTTCCGACTGCTGCGGTTTGTTTTTTTTTACGTGTTTTGTACATGTTTGTAGCCAACTGTAGCTCCGGTGATGTTTCCATTTCAGTGTCGTCAAATAGAATTTGTGACTCAGCAACATGCTCACATTCTTCAGGGATTTGGGTCACATCTGAGTCCTCATCAGTGTCTGACCCTATGTTGCTTTCAGTTCTAAAAAATAATTAGACAATTCAAAATAAATACTCCTTTAGCTATAAATGTTGTTATACTTACTGTCTCAGCTCCATCATGGGCTTCAGGAACTGGAGCGCCTCATAGTGGCAATACACTCCACCAATGTTGCGACCAGAACCACTTCTGATGGTCTTTTGTATTCCCTCCTATAGTTGTCGCGCATGGTTTTCCAGCGTGCTTTCAGTATTTCGACTGGAAGATATAAAATGAATTGTTCTTTTTATTTACAGATATCTTGCCAGAGGAAATACCTACACATCATTACAATATGAATTTCGCACAGGAATATCGACCATTAGTGAAATTGTGAAGCCAACTTGTGATGCTATCTGGAATCTAAAAAATACATTCATGCCTAATCCAAATAAAGTGAAATGGGATGATGTTGCCCAGCATTTCTGGAGGAAAACCAACTTTCCAAACTGCCTGGGAGCAATTGATGGCAAGCACACTAGGCTAATAAAACCTTGTCACAGTGGAAGTCAATATTATAACTACAAAAAGTATTTTTCTGTTTTGCTGATGGCTATGGTAGATGCAGAGTATAAATTCCACTTTGTTGATATAGGAGCATTTGGGAGCTGTGCAGACTCCACTGTCTTTCCAGAATTCTAAAGTTGGAAAGCGTTTAGCTGCAAATCAACTCGACTTGCCAGATAACCGACCATTACCCGGGACAGAAAGTCCAGATATGCGGTTCGTGTTTGTGGCTGATGAGGCATTCGCTATCAACGAACATCTAATGAAGCCATACTCACAGAGGAATCTTGAACCCGGAAGAGAACATTCAATTACCGTCTCCGTCGGGCAGGTAGGCTAGTTGAATGTTCGTTTGGCATTCTTGCCAACAAATGGCAAATTTTCAAAGGTCAAAAATGTGTGCAAAGTAATAAAGGATGCATGTGTGTGTTACATAATTTGGTACGGGAGACAGATGGAGTGAACTTTGAGGACACATTGTCACACAATTTAGAACCTGCTAATTTCGCTCATCTTCGTGGTCCAAGAGTGGGTTTCACAATAAGGGATGAGTTGGCAGATTATTTTTTGAGCCCAGCTGGTAGACCAAGTTGGCAAGCAAATATGATTTAACACTTGCATATATCCCATTTACCCAAGCATTATTAGGTTTCCAGGACCATATTCTTTTTAATTGCTATATTCCTGCAAATACTTTGAACAATAATTGCATTTTGGTAATAATCCTGTATATTTCATAGTTATAATCATTTGCTAACAGACACGTAATAAAAAGAATAGGATTTTTTCATCATACTTACCTGTAAAATCCTTTTCTTTGAATACATCATGGGACACAGAGTTAGGCTAATAGTCATTACCTACTGGGCTACACTTCATCATCAGGTGAATGGACACTGGTAGACAAAGTCTTAGACAAGTGATCTCCTATATAACTCCTCCCATACAGGAAGCACTTCAGTTTTGTAGCAAGCACTGAATCCTCAAAAAGAGGGGAAAGACCTCAGTACAGTATCCCATAATGTATTCAAAGAAAAGGATTTTACAGGTAAGTATAAAAATTTTCTTTTTCACACATCATGGGGCACATAGTTGGCTAATATTCATTACTTACCGGGACATCCCAGAGCAATAGCCTTGAGGTAAGGGAGACACCCTGCCAAACAATAGCCATCAGACCTTATACGGCAGCCCGCAGTACACTGTGGCCGAAAGCTGAATCCTCAGCTGCTCAAACAACCAATTGATAAAGTTTTGTGAACGTATGCACTGAAAACCAGGTGGTAGCCTTACAAATCTGAGCCACAGATACCTGATGGCGAAAAGCCCAGGAGGTTCTTACACCCCTGGTAGAATGAGTTCTCATCCTGAAGGGAGGAGCTTTATGTTTCTGACCGTAGGCCTGAATGACCAACTGGCGGACCCAATTGGCAATGGAAGCTGCCTGCCCCTTCTTGGGTTCTTCTGGTAAAACATAAAAAGGGATGGAATAGGACACAACACCACCTTGTCGTGGTGAATAATTAGGTATGGTTCCCTACATGAAAGGGCTGCCAATTTTGACACGCTTCTAGCCGAGGTGATGGCCATCTGGAAGGCTAGCTTGCATCACAGCAAGACTAATGGAATTTCCTTGATATGTTCAAATGGTTGTTTCTGTAACACAGACCGTACCAAATTTGAGTCTCAAGGACACATAGGTGACCTAATGAGAGGAAGCAAACGAGTTGCCCCCTGCATAAAGGTTCGGATCAGAGAATGAAAGGCTAAAGGCCTTTGGAAGAATACTAACAGGCCCGAAATCTGACCTCTGATTGTATTCAAGGCCAATCTGATTTCCACAGCCGACTGTATAAAAGAGAGAATTCTCCCAATCACGTACTTCTGAGGATGCCATTTTCTGGCTTCACACCAAGCAATAGAAGTCTTCCCAGACCTTAAGATAGATTTTCCTAGTGACCACTTTCTTAGCATTCACTAAGATTGACACCACCAGTCCCGAGATGCCACAATCCTTCAGCACCCTGGCTTCAATAGCCATGCCGTCAAATTTAGAGACTGTAAATTGGGGTGGAATATAGGACCTTGAGACAGTCGATTGGTGTGGCGCGGAAGCATCCATGGCTATCTATTGCCAATCTTACCATCTCCGGGAACTAGGGCTGTTGCCGCCAGAATGGCTGGAACCCCCTCTCTCCGAATCCGGCACAACAAATGTGGAAGGAGAGGGATCGGGGGGAAAGCATAAACCAGGGAGTACTGGCTCCATGGAACTACCAGAGTATCTGCTCCGATTGCCAGGGGATCCCTTGTTCGGGACACAAACTGCTGTAGCTTGTTGTTGAACCTGGATGCCAATAGAGCAACATCTGGCCATCCCCAACGCTGGCAGATTTCCCGAAACACGTTCGGGTGTAAGGACTATTACCCGGGCAGATCTGCTGGCGGCTGAGATAATCTGCCTTCCAGTTCTCTACTCCTGAGATATGAACCGCCGATAGAACTGGCACATGTCCCTCTGCCCAGGCTAGTATGTGGTTCACCTCTTTCTGAGATGAACGACTCCTGCTTCCGCCCTGGTGGTTTACATAGGCCACTGCAGTGGCATTGAAAGACTGAACCCTGATAGGGCAGTCCTGAAGCTCTAATGTCCAGGACTGCAGAACCAGACGTACTGCCCGCAACTCCAGGATGTTGATGGACAGGCTCTGTTCTGTCTTTGACCATCTCCCCTGAGCTGTGAGCCCCTCTAGGGTCGCTCCCCAGCCCAAGAGACTGGCGTCTGTGGTCAGTACTCTCCAAGACACCGGAAGAATCTTCCCTTTTGCAAGATCCTGCAACCACCAGCTTAGGCTTAAGCGTGCCTGGGGAGATAAGAACATGGGATAATCCAGAGCTTGCCCTCTCCTGTTCCAAGCTGACAAGATGTCTTGTTGTATAGGCCTAGAATGGAACTGGGCATAGGGCACTGTCTCGAAGGACACCATCCTTCCTAGAAGACTCAAACAGCTGAACGGAGGGTTGTCTGGTGCCCCTTATCTGACGCACCTGATCCCTCAGGGCGCAGATCCTTACAGGTGGCAAAAATACCTTTGCCCGGACCATATCCAGGATCAGACCTAGATACTTGAGACTCTGAGCTGGTTTCAAGGCTGACTTTTCGGTATTTACGACCCAGCCCAAGCTTTCTAAATACATCACAGTGCAGGCTACACTGCGTTCCAGGGCCTGTAGCGAGTGATCTCTGAGCAGCAGGTCGTCCAAGTATCCAAGCACCAAAAAGACCCAGTACAGGTGCTAGGATCTTTGTAAACACCCAAGGTGCCGTGGCAAGCCCGAAGGGCAGTGCCACAAACTGGAAATGACGTTCCTCTACTGCAAATCGCAGGAACCTCTGATGGGGTTGAAAGATAGTTACGTGTCAATATGCGTCCTTGATATCAATGGAGGCTAAGAAGCCATAGAACTCTGTGCATGTGTACAGACAGGAGAGCCATATGAGAGACTTGCTGCATAGAATGCTTTAAGGCATCTACAGCAAAACACAGCGCTCAAGGAATATCTGCCCTGTTTTCAGTAAGATCATCCTCCTGGTTAGGCCTGTCAGGCCGTCAGGACTGGTGACTCCAATTGCTGTGACAGCTGGCTGAATAGCTGAACTGGCCAAAGAAAAGAAAGCCTTTAATGACTCCAGTTTCTTGTCAACAGGGTCTTTTAAGCCCTGTGCATTATCCACTGGACAAGTTAAGTTCTTGTTTAAGGAAGAGACTGCCGCATCTACGGCTGGCATGCTCCAATTCTTAACAAACTTTTCCTCCATGGGATATAAAAGGGAAAACCTCTCAGGAGGAATGAAAATCCTGTCAGGATGTTCCCAATCAGCATACACCGCCTGTTCCAACAAGGGGTGCAAGGGGAAAGCCTGTGCAGCCTAAGTAGGCTTCAGGGACCCCAAAGAGGACAAGGGAGGCTCAGAAACCTCTGCAGGAGAGAACTTAAAAGGCAGAATGAACCATCTCTGTTAAGGCCCATACACGCGGTACAGCGGTTGTACAACAGCTTGTTGTACAATCATCCAACCATTGGTACGAGCGATTACAACAGCCAACGTGTGACGGTCGTACAACAGAGGTTGGATGAGCAGACTAAACGTTTGTTGTACAACAAGGCGCCGTACGACTGTTGAATCGCGTGTACAGAGAAGTTGAGCCAACAAAGCTGTACGTGCAAAACACGCATGCTCAGAAGTCAGGAACGCCCGAAGTGTCCGTTCGTGTAAACCTACGTTCCTAATTCACAAATCACATGCACCTGAACTTCCTCTTTCTACGCTCGTACCATGTCACCACATTAGGCTTGGTCGTATGATAGCTTAGTGCACGTCAGTATGCAAGACACAACAGCCAACATACGATTTTGGACGTCCGGTCGTATGACCGTCGCACCATGTGTACGAGGCATAAGAGTCTGGATCAAAAGCCTCTACGACTGAGAGGCTGATACCAACTGGACATTTTCTGGCCCAGATTCCTCAGAAGCAGACTTATTTGCAGGGCCATCGCCTAAGTCCTTAGCATCTAGCTCTTCCCCATCCTCAACCCATTGCAAGCCACAAAAAGGGAGTACCTGGGTTTAGTATTTACATAACCCAGAAGGGAGACACTTTAATAGTGCTCACCAAGCTCCTATGCAACAATCCTGCTAAGCACCTTAGCCTGCCAAGCAACACCTAGTGACTCACGTGACCCGGGTAAGGGGAAATGAACCACTGAAAATGCCTGGTTCAGAGCCTGCTCTGTGTCCCACAGCTGTCTTCTGGAAGCACAGCATGCTTGGTATACACAGCTTAAATAAGCTGGCTGTGCACTGGAATTTGAAACAGGCTTTGAAAGTGCGAGGCTTTGAAAGTGCGAGGCTTTTCTGGCACTTTCCATTCATTTCAAAGGTGAGGGGCGTTTTGGAGGCACTTTTTATAGCGCTACAAACATGCTCCAAGAATGCTGCTGGCAAGACTTTTCTTAATACCCCCTCAGCACACCACCCCAGTGTGAAAGCATCCATTGTGATGTATGGGAGGTGCTTTTAGAGCACTTTTCAGGCACTATTTTTAGCTCTAAAAGTCCGCGCAATCTCGATTTTTATCACGGACTTTTCACGAGATTTTCGTGGAGGGTATGTAGTGTTACCTACGAAAGTGTGACCCCACCACACGACTCCCCCATAATTCTTTTCAGAACGGTCGTCGTAAGAACCTCGTACAAACATCGCGATATTTTTCACGGAGGTTTTGCGGGGAGTGGAAACTTTACTTACCTTTCACGGTCTTTTCGGAGCGTGAAAGTTTCGGAGCGTGAAAGTTTCGGACAAAGTTTAAGGTCACGTGTCGGTCGAATAAATTCGACACATATGGTTCGTACGACACGAAGGTCTTCTGTCGACACCC
>BLSH010092145.1:1479097-1496469 GCA_018402905.1 Glandirana rugosa
CCCCCCCCCCCCCCGCCCGTTGCTCTTCTTCGGCCCCCCCGTCCCACCAGGAGACCGGAGCTCCGATCCAGCGTGTCCGCCGGCTGTGTGCAGTCCCTGTAGAAGTCCGAATCAGCTTTGATCGGGACTCCTTCATACATACGACGTCACTTCCGGTTTACTGGGCGGTCAACGGCGCCAGTTTTAAAAAAATGACAGTATTCAGAATCCCCGTTTTTGGCAATCTGAATACTGTAACGTGCAAAGGATGGATGGGGGGGGGGGGTCTTTTAGACCCTCAATCATTCCATAAAGAGTACCTGTCACCATATATTACCATCACAAGGGATGTTTACAGGAACAAGTGTTAAAAAAAAAAAAATAATAAAATAAATAAAACTATTTTTTAAACCGACCTCGCGTAGCAAAGAAAACGCATACGTAAGTCGTGCCCGCATATGAAAACAATGTTCAAACCCCACATGTGTGGTATTGCCGCGATCGCCAGAGTGTGAGCAATAATTCTTGCAAAAGATCTCCTCTGCAACTCTAACCTGGTAACCGTTAAAAGATTTTAAAGCATTGCCTATGAAGTACCAGAGTTTGTCGCCATTCCGCAAGTATGCGCAATTTTCAACGGTAACATGCATGGTATCTATTTACTCGAGATAACATCCCCTTTCACAATATACAAAAAATTGGACTAACTATACTGTTGTCTTATTTTTTAACTATAAAAAGTGAATTTTTTCAAAAAAAAAAAAATTGTGCTTGAAAGACCGCTGCGCAAATACCGTGTGACAAAAAGTATTGCAACGATTGCCATTTTATTTTCTAGGGTGTTTGAAAAAAAAAAAAATATATATATATATATATATATATATATATATATATAATGTTTGGGGGTTCTAAGTAATTTTCTAGCAAAAAAAACCCTGATTTTAACTTGTAAACAACAAATGTAAAAAAAAAGGGTTGCAGGGTTTAAGTTTAAGTGCGTCACATGATTTGGGGTGCCATCAAGAATTAATGTAATCGCAAACATGTCCCGCATTTTGGAATTGTTTGCATAAAAAAAAAAAACAAAAAAAAACAGCCAACGTTTTTCATAGATTAGCAAAAGTCCCCTTCATCAGGGCTTCAGGTAAAATGAGAAACTTAAGAAATGAGAAACAAGAAGTTTGTCAGGGGCGGCATTTTTCAGGAGTACAGCGCCTGTACTGGGATGATGCCTTTTTTTAGAGCCGGCAGTTGGTTTTCTTGTAGTAGCAATTGGAGGATCTTATTAGCTGCCCGATTGCTTTTACAAACAGCGGGAGGAGACGCCGGCTGGGCTGAATGGGCTTGAAATCACACCAGAATGCAAAAAAAAAAAGGTGTGCTTGCACTACTTTTCAAAAACATGCTGTGAATTGTATGAAACAGTGGTACCATACGATCTGGTGCCAGCAAACGCTCTGTGCTTGGGGTGCTGTTGACAATGTATTGGCACCTGCAGCATATTGCAAAGTCAGTGAGTTTTGAACACAGTGCAGGAAAGGTTCCCAGAATGCTCCTTTCCCGCACTGCATTCTGGTGTGACCTATCCCTTAGTGCAGGGGTAGGGAACCTGCGGCTCTCCAGCTGTTGTAGAACTACATTTCCCATGAGGCATTGCAAGGCTGATGGATACAATTACTCCCAGAAGCATGATGGGAAATGTAGTTCTACAACAGCTGGAGAGCCACAGGTTCCCTACCCCTGCCTTAGTGCATGTATTTTCCTGGTAAAGTGGAGGGTAGCTTTGGCTATTGTGAGAAAGCTAACCTGAGCCAATCAGCTCTCTGAATGCCTCTATTCTGTATTGAATCACAGCCAGAGGAGTATCTATTGCGAGGCAAACAAGGAGCTTGCCTGGGGTGGCATTTTTCAGGGTGGCGGTGCCTGTACCGGGATGATGCCTGCAGCTGCAGGCATCACTCATGGTATAGTTTTTTTTAGTAGTAGCAATTGGAGCAGCTTACTAGATGCCTGATTGCTATTACAAGCAAAGGGAGGGGACGCCAGATGGCCGGACAGCCAAACAAAGCCAGGATTGGCTGTTCGTAACTAGAGATGCACTGAAATTTCGGCTGCCGAAACATAAAAATGGTGTTATCGGCATTCGGCCAATAAGAGAAAAAAAGGTGCCAATAACGGCACAGAAAAAGCACTGCAAATATGCGGCAATTTTGGGCCAATTTTACTGCTTATGGTGTGTTTTTCATAGGTCATGTGACATCAAAAACATAACATGGGTGTGCTAATGGTGCGTTCTTTCTGCGTTTCAATGCATTTGAACTGGGGGGCGTTTTCTTTAACTGACCAAAAATGCACCAAGCTGGATTTTTAACACCACAATTGAAGCCCAACATACCAGTGTGCAGACATACATAGAATTTAAAGGAATACATTTTTCTTGAGCTTTTCTTGCACTAAGACCCCCCTCTCATACTGAAGGCAGTTTTCAGGTGTTTTAGCGCTAGAAATAGCGCCTGTAAACTGCCTCCCAAGTGTGAAAGCCCGAGTGCTTTCACAATGGGGCCGTGCGCTTGCAGGATGGTAAAAAAAGTCCTGCAAGCAGCATCTTTGGGGAGGGTTGGGAGCGGTGTATACACCGCTCCCAAACCGCCCCTGCCCATTGGAATTAATGGGCAGCGCTTGAAAAGTGCTTCGGGAGCGCCACAACATGGGGTTAAAAGCTCCAAACTAGTGGCCGAAAAAGCGCCACTTAACTAGTTCCCGACCGCGTGCCGTCTTTTCACGGCAGCAGTCGGGATGCTGAGCGCGAATCGCCGTAAAAACGCGGCGATCTGCGAACAGCCGCTAGGGAGCGCGCGCGCCCGCCGCACTCCTGAGGAGTGTGCCCGCGGCTCCGGCGGACCCAATGTCCGCCGGCGAGCCGCGATGAGCGGCCACAGGGTAAGAATGGGGAACCGCCGATGTAAACACGGTGGTTCCCCGCTCTGTTAGTGATGGCATGGGAGATCTACTGATCCCTGTCACCGGGATCAGTTAGATCTCTCATGCCCATGTTAGCCCAACCCCCCCACAGTAAGAACACACCCAGGGAACACAGTTAACCCCTAGCTCTCCCCCCCCCAGATTAACCCCTTCACTGCCAATGACATTTATACAGTAATCAGTGGACATTTAAATTTCTGATCGCTGAATAAATGTCATTGGTCCCAAAAAAGTGTCAAAAATGTCCGACATGTCCGCCTCAAAATCGCAGTACTGCTAAAAATCGCAGATCGCCGCCATTACTAGTAAAAAATAAAATAAAAACCCCAGAAATTAATTCTCATCATCCGTAAACGCGGCCACTTTTGCGCAAATCAATCAATAAACGCCAATTGTGATTTTTTTTTTAATCACAAATATGAGGAAGAATATAAATCGGCCAAAACCGGTGAAAAAAAGTTTTTTATATTTTTTTTGGATTTGAATTTTAGCAAAAAGTAAGAAATTTTGCTTTTTTTGCAAAATGGTCGCTCTTCTTTTGTTTATAGCGGCGATCAGAAATGACGCAGAGGTGATCAAATACCACCAAAAGAAAGCTCTATTTGTGGGGAAAAAAAGGACGCAAATTTTGTTTGGGTACAGCGTCACATGACCGCGCAATTGTCAGTTAAAGCGATGCAGTGCCGAATCGCAAAAAGTCCAGTTGGTAAGTGGTTAAACAGCGGTAAAGCCCCGCTGAAATGAGCGGCGCTTTACCACCAAAGGACCGGCTGCCTCAATGTGAAAGGGGTCTAAAGGTGTCAATAATGGCTGAAAATAAAATCATATGCATTTAAATTGATATTAATTAAAAAGTTGAATAAAATACAATTATATATAAATATTTTTTAGGAACTGTCAGTTTCGATTAAGTGCATTCTGCATTTTTGGCATCACCATGTCCATTTGGTGCACCTCTATTTGTAACAGTAAACTGGTAGCGATGACATGATATCCGGTTTACTCAGAAACTATCGTCACTAGTTTTTAAAAGTTGTAAGGCAACTTTTACACTGGGATGGGCAGGGCGTTAGCGGTTAAGTGCTGCTAGTTTTAGTGGCGCTTTACCTGTTATAGCGGCGCTTTAGCGCCGCTATTCAGTCTGCAGCAGGGCGCTCTTAACCTCTAAGGGGTTAAAAGCGTTGGCGCGCTGCATTTTGAAAGCGGTTTTTAGCCCCTTCGGAAGGGCTGCCCATTCATTTCAACGGCAGGGGCAGTTTAGGAGCAGAGTATACACCACCCCAAAGATGCTGCTTGCAGGACTTTTTTTTCCTGTCCTGCAAGCACACCGCCCCAGTGTGAAAGCACTCGGGTTTTCACACTGGGGTGGATTGGGGAGGGTGTTTACAGGCTCTAGCGCAAAAACGCTTGTAAAGCGCCTAAGTGTGAAAGAGGTCTAAAGCACTCAAAAACACTGATCTTGGTGTTTTGAATGCTTTTAAGTACAGAAGGTATTTGGGGTCTCACAGATCCCCGATTTCTCCATAAAGAGTACCTGTCTGCCTACTGCTGTCACAATGATGTTTCCATCCCTTCTAACAGAAATAAAAGTGATCCAAATTATGACAGTGCCCTTGTCCTCCCACGCAAAGGCAAACACATGCGTCAGTCCCACACATGAGAGGTATCACAGCGAATGTGAAATCATGGGCAGTAATTCTACCACCAGACCTCCTCTGTAAATCCAAAGTGGAAACCAGTAAAGGCTTTTAAAGCGTCACCTATGGATAGTAAAATTTACGTAGTTTGTCGTGCACAATTTTAACCCCTTCCCATCCGCGCTATAGCCCATAGCCGATGGACGTCTTCCCGAGCATGCGCCGTTTGCACGTCCCTGTGGGGGCGCACTCTGTGATCACCGAGTCTATGAGACTCGGTGATCACAGATCGGAAGAAGGGGCCGATCCTGGCCCCTTACCACGTGATTAGCTGTCAGCCAATGACAGCTGATCACGTGATGAAAACAGAAGGTCGTGATGTTTTTTTGTTTTTCCCTCGCTGTCAGTGCGAGGGAAAAAAAGAGCCGATCACCTGCTTCTGTCAGAGAGCTGCGGATGGCTCGTCTGTGCCCACCAGTGCCCCCTATTATTACCCACCAGTACCACCTAGGTGGCACTGCTGTCAATGCCCACTACTGTTGCCAATCAATGCCCATCAGTGCCTCATCTTCAGTGCCACCCATCAGTGTTGCCTATCAGTGCCACCCATCAGTGTTGCCTATCAGTGCCATCTACCAGTGTTGCCTATCAGTGCCATCTATCAGTGCCACCCATCAGCGTTACCTATCAGTGCCACCCACCAGTGCTGCCTATCAGTGCCACCCATCAGCGTTGCCTATCAGTACCACCCACCAGTGCTGCCTATCAGTGCCACCCATCAGTGCTGCCTATCAGTGCCACTTATCAGTGCAGCCTCATCAGCACATAAATGAAGGAGAAAAATTACCCGTTTTCAAAATTCTATAACAAACTATGAAACGTTTTGTTTTTTTTTTCCAAAAATGACGGGTTTTTTTTAGCAAAAAATAAGAAAACCATCAGTGATTTAATACCATCAAAAGAAAGCTCTGTTTGTGTGATAAAAAATGTCATCTGGGTACAGCGAACCATGACCGTGCAATTGTCATTCAAAGTGCAACAGGGCTGAAAATTGGTCTGGGCAGGAAGGGGGTATATGTGCCCAGTAAGCAAGCGGTTAATGCTGCTGGGGCAAACTTAAATGTGGGAGGGGTATGATTCTAGTGTATCCTAGGGCAGAATAAAACTAAAATACACCACTGCTCCCAGCACAACCCCAGCGCCTGTGGCCTGCTTATCTCTACATCGGAGAGTGACCTCTACCTGATGACTGAACAGGGCGCTATACATCAGCTGACCGCAGCTCTGTGCTCTGATTGGTGCATTGCCCCTACCCCACTCATAGCCAGGGACCCTTCCCATCCTTCATACAGACCCCCCAATTCCTGAGCCCTATATACGGGTTCCTCAGGATTTGTGTGCCCGGCAGCCATGTTCCCGCGCTCTTTCTCTCCTCCCTTCCCTTCACAGGACAGAGAGCAGAATCCGCACACTCCCAACACCAGCGGCGCCCGCCAACTCTACACCTTCCCTCACCCGTATGCCAGCCCCGCTCCCTCAACTCTCCGCCCCGCCCTCTCATCTCCTCCGACCCGCCCACACCCCGCCCCCTGATCGGAGCGCCGCCGCTGTGCGGGGAGCTGAGAGGAGCGGACGGTGCATGTGTCAGGCTGAGATTTGTATAGGAGGGGGAGGAGAGAGCGGAGTGTACGGAGCCCCGAGCACCATGGACTGACCGGACACAGCCTGCACCTCCTCCCATGGACGCCGAGCCCCGGACACACTGACCAGGAAGAAGTAACTTATGTGAGGCTGTGCGGGGATTCAGGTGAGAGGGAGCGGGTTGTGGGGCCGGGCCCGGGACCTGTCTGTGTGTACTGGGTGAGGGAGCCTTCCCTGGGCTGGGTGAGGGAAATCCCGACACTAGGCCACACTTCCCACCCCTTCCCGGCTCTTCCTTCCGGAGACACTGCCTGCCAGGCCGGACGGTGTGCCAGGAGTCAGGGAGGGCCGGAGGGGGGCGCAACTTCAGTGTCCCCAACTTCACCGGGGACACGGCGACCACAACGGATCCCTCCTACTGTCATTATAGGGGCCATTCACTGACCACATGGTGGGAGCCAGACTCAGCCATAGGTCTGTGGGTGATCACACTCCTCATACAGGGGTGATAGGTGGTCTGTGGGTGACCACACTCCTCATACAGAGGTGATAGGTCTGTGGGTGACCACACTCCTCATACAGGGGTGATAGGTGGTCTGTGGGTGACCACACTCCTCATACAGGGGTGATAGGTGGTCTGTGGGTGATCACACTCCTCATACAGGGGTGATAGGTCTGTGGGTGACCGCACTCCTCATACAGGGGTGATAGGTGGTCTGTGGGTGACCACACTCCTCATACAGGGGTGATAGGTCTGTGGGTGATCACACTCCTCATACAGAGGTGATAGGTGGTCTGTGGGTGACCGCACTCCTCATACAGAGGTGATAGGTGGTCTGTGGGTGACCGCACTCCTCATACAGAGGTGATAGGTGGTCTGTGGGTGACCGCACTCCTCATACAGGGGTGATAGGTCTGTGGGTGACCACACTCCTCATACAGAGGTGATAGGTGGTCTGTGGGTGATCACACTCCTCATACAGGGGTGATAGGTCTGTGGGTGATCACACTCCTCATACAGAGGTGATAGGTGGTCTGTGGGTGATCACACTCCTCATACAGGGGTGATAGGTCTGTGGGTGACCACACTCCTCATACAGAGGTGATAGGTCTGTGGGTGACCACACTCCTCATACAGGGGTGATAGGTGGTCTGTGGGTGACCGCACTCCTCATACAGAGGTGATAGGTGGTCTGTGGGTGACCGCACTCCTCATACAGGGGTGATAGGTCTGTGGGTGATCACACTCCTCATACAGAGGTGATAGGTGGTCTGTGGGTGATCACACTCCTCATACAGGGGTGATAGGTCTGTGGGTGACCACACTCCTCATACAGAGGTGATAGGTCTGTGGGTGACCACACTCCTCATACAGGGGTGATAGGTGGTCTGTGGGTGACCACACTCCTCATACAGGGGTGATAGGTGGTCTGTGGGTGATCACACTCCTCATACAGGGGTGATAGGTGGTCTGTGGGTGACCACACTCCTCATACAGGGGTGATAGGTGGTCTGTGGGTGATCACACTCCTCATACAGAGGTGATAGGTCTGTGGGTGACCACACTCCTCATACAGGGGTGATAGGTGGTCTATGGGTGACCACACTCCTCATACAGGGGTGATAGGTGGTCTGTGGGTGACCACACTCCTCATACAGGGGTGATAGGTGGTCTGTGGGTGACCACACTCCTCATACAGGGGTGATAGGTGGTCTGTGGGTGATCACACTCCTCATACAGGGGAGATAGGTGGTCTGTGGGTGATCACACTCCTCATACAGGGGTGATAGGTGGTCTGTGGGTGATCACACTCCTCATACAGGGGTGATAGGTGGTCTGTGGGTGACCACGCTCCTCATACAGGGGTGATAGGTCTGTGGGTGATCACACTCCTCATACAGATGTTCAGGAAGAAGCCACAACCTCATCACATTACATAGTAATGGTGGTCATAC
The DNA here is from genome assembly GCA_018402905.1 of Glandirana rugosa. Classification (NCBI taxonomy): domain Eukaryota; kingdom Metazoa; phylum Chordata; class Amphibia; order Anura; family Ranidae; genus Glandirana; species Glandirana rugosa. The sequence goes on from BLSH010092145.1 coordinate 1,487,293, forward strand.
ACAGTGCGATAAAACTGAACACTCAATGTGTAATCCAACAAAACGATCAAATGGGATGTTGATCAAGCCAGACAGATAGTGGTAACAGATAGCGATTGGTTTCAATCAGCCCACGTTGGTTGTGGTGATAAACATAAGTCGTTCAGTTTTCTATCACTGTATGGGCACCATCACTATGTTAGGTCAAGCGGCTGCTGCTGCTTCCTGAACACCTTTGTGAGGAGTGTGGTCACCCACAGACATGTCACCTCTACCAGCCTGGCATCATTGAGACGTGGACACAGATCAATGTTGGGACACTTTTGCTGTGTGCCCCATTCACACTGTACATGTTTAGAGATGCGTTCTGTGTAAAAATGCAGCATGTACGCTTTTGTACCAAGTGCAACCCATCGCACTGCACGTTAGTGCATCACAACGCTGCATAGAACTCAATGACTATGTCATTTCTTTTACTTTTCAGTAATGTTAAAAAATAAACTGAGATTTTTTGTAACAACACATCATGTGGTCTTCCACACGCTAGTATTTATGTGTTCTACAATGCATAGTGTATGTAGAGTAATGCAAATGAACCCTAACATATATGCAGTCTTTTTATTATGGACAGATTAGGGCGGGGTTAAACCGTTGTCCGTTTATTCTCTTGATGTCTGTCTACCATTAGGGACCTTTCCCTTCAATTCCTGTCCCAGAGATGCAACAGGAAGTTAGAGGAAATCTCCCAAACTGAGGTGGAGTCCCCTCTTAGACAGTTGTCCTGTCCTCAATAGAGATTAACTCATGTGTCTCTTATCTCCTCTCTATATGAACATCAAAATTCAGATTTTTGGTTTTTTTTCTCTAGTGAACTGCTGAACATTTCTCTCCCTGCAGCACATGTAAACAAAGGGGTGGGATTCTGTTGCCCGTCTTTAGTCAATATCATTGGTCCCCAGAACAGGTGTCCCCATTGAAGATTTTCCCTGACCTTTTGATCTGCAGAGAGCACTAAAATGTTGTAACCCCCTTCATTTGTCTCAATGACAATAGCAATCATGATAGAGTGGTGGATCTCCCCATTGAGGATACAGACAGAAATTTGATGGAGGATCTAACTTTCCACACACAATCTAAAACTATAAACTAGGTTTTTGCCTAGATGCACCTTTTAAGCCCCTTTCACACTGGGGCGCTTTACAGCCGCCATTGAGCTAAAAATCGCGCCTGTAAATCGTCTCCCCATTCAACCCAGTGTGTCCTTTCACACTGGGGTGGCTCAGGGCGGTGCGCTTGTGGGAGTAAAATTAAACTCCTGCAAGCGTGATTTTTCACCGCCCCTGCCTTTGGATTGAATGGGCAGCGCTCCCGAATCGGCTGTACACCGCTCCGGGAGTGCTGAGCGCCGGCACTATTAACCCCTTGTGGGGGGGTAAAAGTGCCGTGCTGCCACCCGAATAGCGGCACCATAGCGCTGCTATTACAGCAGTAGATCGGCGCTGACGATCGGGCGGTCCCAGCGTGAAAGGGGCCTATGGGTATAGAAACTCCCACAATGTTTCTTTACCTATTTTCCCCCTTTTCCTACCCCAAGTACATCTAGCTAAGCCACCTAATCAATATACTTGTCTAGATCTGAGGCCTATGACTGTTTACATCCCCCTATGTGCTTCTTGATCCAATATTCACTTCCGCTCAGTCAAACCCATAGACTTTTATACGGCTGGTAGAGCGCTCCGCTCATGTCCATCTACCAGCTGAACTGCACAGGTGTGGATGTGCAGGCCTGGGCTTAAGAGCCAGATCTTGGCAAGTATAGTGATTTGGGGGGTGGGCAAGATAGATCTGCTTAGGGGGTGGGGAGTTTAAAGTATGACTAAAAGCAAACTTTTTTCTGTTTTGTTTTAGATGGAGTGGGGAGGGATTAGAACCCCTGCCAGATTTTTATTGCTGTCTCTGCCCCATTAGTTTCACCTTCTCTATCTGTCCTGCTTACCTTTATCATCGTAAGTGAAAGAAAATCCCAAATTTAAGTTCTCATCAAAACAGTAATAAAGTGGAAATCTTCCAATAGGGTCACTAATTCTAGGGACATCCAGGGATTCTCTCACTTCCTGCTGTGGCTATGGGATAGGAAGTGAGGCTGGGTTCACACTTATGTGGATTTCCCACATCCAATTCACATGACAGGAGATTGTGACCGGTTTCAGGGCGGCCACGGAGCGCATTGCACAGGGGTCCTGTGCATCTTTAGCTCCGATTTAGGTCTGAATTCAGGCAGAAATTTGGGTCTGATTAATCCTTGAGATGGAGAACGGGGGCGCACCAGACCCCTGCTGTGAGCCGCATCGGATTTAGGTGTGAACCCAGGCTGAATGGGAATCTCCCCAATGGGACACAGATGACGAAAAAGACTTGTCACCCTCCTGTACTGTAGCCAAAATGTTTTTCCTTTAGCTCTAATGTAAGTACTTGTGTAGACGTAGAGGTTTGCTGGACAAGCTCGGACATGGTTGGAGATCCAGTGCGGATGACCGCTTGACAGGAATGTGGGATTGAAGTTTAGTGCGGTCATATTCAGTGACTGGCTGTTTGTCAGCAAAGCACATGTTCTGTTTGGGTCTCATGGAAGGGTGACTGTACCTGAAGAGGTTAATAGTGTGTGTTGGAAGGGGAAATAAATGGTGTAATCCTGCTTTTGACCCCCTTTCACATGAATAGTCCTAGAGAAGGAGGAGGAAAGGAATTCATTTACTGCCCCCCTCCCTCTCTCTCCCGTCCTTTCATACAAATGGACTGCTGTCCTGTCTGATGATAGCTGGGAACAACTGTTTGGAAGGACTCAGTGGCCTCTTTCTTCTCCGGAGTTTCTGAATGATTGAAGAGGACAGCATGAAAATGGTGTGTGTGTGTCTACGTATGGAGGTAACCTTCCATTTCTGCTTGTCCTGCTTGTATTTTATATGTTCACATTGTTTTGGGGAGTTGAATTTCAAAGTGAAATAACAGCAGGGCACATCAATATCGTTCCCGTGTACCAGGTGATATATGGGGGGGACTCGCCTTCACAGGTGTACACTATTACTTTCCTTTCAGTTACATTCTTGTGCTTCTCAGCTTTCATGGTCAGCCACTAAGGTGTTATACCTTCAGGACAGGCTTTGAGGGCACGTTGTTCTTTGTGGCAAAAATCTCAGTCTTGGTAATAAATCTTTTATGAAACAACACAAATCCCATATTGAATTACAGCTTTAGGTAGTGAAGACATGTCTAATTAGATATAAAGCTGGTTAGATTACACAAAATGGCTGGATCTGTAAGGCTACTTTCACATTGGGGCGGTGGAGGTGATGGCCGCTAGTTTTAGCGGCGCTTTGCCGCTGTAATATCAGCGCTTTGGTGACACTAGCAGGGTGCTTTTAATCCCCCAGAAGGGGTTAAAAGAGCCTGCTTAGCGCTGCTTTCAAAGTGCTTTTAAGGCGATTTCAAAGCGGCACCCATTCATTTCAATGCACCACCCCAAAGATGCTGCTTGCAGGACTTTTTCTAACCTGCAAGCGCACTGCCCCAGTGTGAAAGCACTCAGGCTTTCACATTGATGCTGCAGGAGAGGCAGTTTTCAGGCGCTATTTTTAGTGCTAAAGCACCTGAAAAGTGCCCCCAGTGTGAAAGGGTTCTAAAAGACTACATCCACACATTTTACATACTTTTGCAATGCATTCACATTGACTTGTACATTTTTTTTCTTCATGCAGCCCCCACTTTCTAATTTCTTGCCTAGGGAAGAATGACTTGGCCTACCCAAGCTCATGTGTCCTTCTGTATACTCATGTCACACATCCCAGGAGGCATTGGGTCAGCAATCAAAAATATGCATGTGCTGCTGCGCAGCTGTCTTTTCTTGGTTCTCGTAGCTGTCCTGATAATACCCCATGGCACAAACACATCATCAGGGGATCGGCTGTAAAAACCGGATGGAGACACAGCTGGCTCCTGATGTCGAAGAGCAGAATGGCAGTGCAGGATTGGGTGATATCAGCAGTGGCAGATCATTACTCTATCCACTGTGTGTGTTAATATGTTTAAAGTGATACCAAAGCTTTGTTTTGTTTTTTAAATAACAAACATGTTATACTTACCTGTTCTGTGCAGTGATTTTGCACAGAGCAGCCCCATTCCTTTTCTTTTCAGGTCCTCCGCCAGCCCTTCTGGCTCTTCCCTCTCAAGTACTGCCCCCAGAGAAAGCCTCTTGCCCTGGGGGCACCGTGGCATGCTCACTTCGGAGCCACTGCTCTGTGCGTCCATAAGACACACAGAGCCGCGGCTTGGCCCTGCCCCATTCTCTCCTCATTGGCCCATGGGCTCCTGCTGCTGTCTCAGCCAATGAGGAGGGAGAATCCCCATACAGCCGAGGCTATCATAAACATCACTGGATCGGAGGGGGCACGGGCAAGGTTTGGGGGGGGGGGTGGGTGCTGCACACAAGGTTTTTTACCTTCATGCATGAAGGTAATAAACCTTCAGCCTTTAGAACCACTTTAGTGATCATGACCCAGCAAACCTGGTGAGAGAGGATTGGGAAACGAGAACAGGGGAGGTGATGTTCCTCTTCAAAATGTTTATTTTTGATGGAAAAAGAGTAGCAGGCCTATATACTTATTGTTGGCGTCTGTGCCCTCATCTGAGAGATTTACCATCTCTATTTGTCACAGTATCCATTGCACCTGAGCTGGAAGTGACTGAAAAGTCCAAATGTTTAGTCACCAGAACAGAAATAAAGGAGAAAGTTGCAGTGAAAACTTTGCTATAAAGAGATCTTCTGTTACTTCCTTTTTGTGTCTATGAGAAGGGCAGTAAAAGAAAATCTCCCAACTTGTACACTGGGGTTGATTTACTAAAGTGCAAAATCTGTTGAAGCTCTGCATTGAAACCAATCCACTTCTTAAAGTGGAGGTCTGTCTAGAATTAAAAAAAATAAAAGTCAGCAGCTACACATACTGTACATATACTGTAGCTGCTGACTTTTAATAATGGGACACTTGCCTGTCCTGGAGTCCAGCGATGTCGGGACCGGCTGCCAATCTTCGTATCAGGGGTCGGGTGCAGCCGCATCCATTGCGGGTAAGGGAACCCGGACGTGTAGCATTACAGCATCACGCCGGGCACCCTACTGCGCATGCGCGAGGCTCCGCTGCGCTCTGCTATTGGCCCGGCGGCCATTACCAGAGGCAGGAGGAAGCCAGGCTGCCGACGTCAGCGGTCACGGCCGCCGGCCCGAGCTTCCGGATATGTGGAAAAGGAGACCTGTCTAAAGACAGGTCTCCTCTTCCACCTCCCACCCGAAAGGTGCCAAATGTAACACCTGAGGGGGGGAGGAATCCAACCAGCGGAAGTTCCACTTTTGGGTGGAACTCCGCTTTAATTGAACGAGCTGAATTTAGAAGCTGATTGGCTACCATGCACAGCTGCACCAGGTACTGCACTCTCCAGTTTTAGTAAATAAACCCCCCCAGACTACTAAAAAAGAAAAAAACTGACAGGATTTATAGCTCATTTTCAGGTTTGATCATTATTGCATATACCTTGATCCAGCTAGGTACAATATAAGTATAGATATGTCATTTGTGAGGGACCGCTGGGGAAACTGACAGTCACTGTCATAGGCGTGCGCACATAGGGTAGCAGGTGTGCCTGGGCATACCCTAATCACCCTGTACTGTGCAGACTCCCCCTGCTGCAGAAAAAGGGATGGGGGAATCTCTGTCTCTGTCTGTGCCCCAAAACAAAAGTGAGACATCAGAGGTCTGTTTACACCCCTGATATTTCACTGAAACCCCCCAGCAGGGCTCCTAAATAAAACTGTAAAAAAAAAAAATAAAATATAATATTGTAAAAAATGATAAAAAAAACAAAATTGTAAAAAAACATAAATAAATAAAATAAACTACTGACACCGATCTCTGCCCTTCTGACATACACACACACTCTTGTTTGTTTGCGCTTTGTGATGCACACCCTAATGCAATAGGCTGCGCACACCTATGGTCGCTGTAGTAGTCGGTGCTACTACAATGATACCCACGATCTGGGTGTGTGAGTGGCTTCCCCTCTGCAAAATGACCACGGGGGGGTTGCTGGGCACTGCTGCATTCATAGAATGCCTTGTGGTTTTTTTTTTTTTTAAATTGAATGCAAGGTATTCTCTGATTGGATAAGCTGGAGCGCATGACCTCGTCTCCCCATCTCTCCGCCTTTATTGAAAAAAAATACAAGGTGTTCTATGAATGGGTGCAGTGCTAATTGGGTGACCTCCGGTGGTCCATGGGCTGAGGAGAAGATGATTGCACAAAACCAGAAGGTTACTGATATCACTGTAGTAGCCCTGGCCTGGCTGTGACAGGTATTTTGAGCAGCCCATGAGTTGTGAGAGATGCATACTTGCCAAGCTGGACCTATGCAAGTATGCAATACAGGTCATTCCTGGAGTTCGGTTTTAACCATTATTACTTTCTCCAAAATTATTTAGAAACGTTTGGGATTTAGGTACACTGCAACGGCCCATTCAGATTAGTATTGACACCCATGCTCATTGCTGAGCTGCTTTTTGCTGCACCTGCATCTGCACACAAGCAGTCCAGCCCCAGTGTGAAAGGGGTCTTAAAAAAGATTTGAAAGTAGCGCTAAGCGGGCACTTTTAACCCCATTTTAACCCCTTCTAGGGGGTTAAAAGCGTGCCGCTTAAACAGCGCTACGCTCGGGCGGCCCCAGTGTGAAAGGGGTCTTGCTGATCGTGAAGACCATGTACACCAGTCCTTAGCCTTACCATTTGGAGGGCAATATCCATAAGAAGGATGTCTAACTTGAGCATTTCATCTAAAATGTTGTTATGCTATAATTGTTAATTTAGCAATAAGGGCCAATGAGAGCCAAAAGTAACTATAAGGCAAATAGACGTGCTTGTGGTATTTGTAGGCATTTTAGGAGATTGTCATAGTGTATTGGGAGTAACAGAGAAAGATGGGCTTCATAAGTTCAGATTGGGTTATAATTTAGGGCCCATTTAAATCTTTGTGGTTATATCAGAATAAATGGCACTGTAGCTCACCAACACATATAGAGTGTATGAATCTGGCTTTAATGATTGCTTATACCAGCCTTTCTTGACACATTTTTCTTTAGACCCCTTTCACACTGGGGCCGCCCGAGCGTTAGCCTGAAATTGGCGCCCATTCATTTTAGTGGGCAGGGGCAGTGGAGGAGCACCGCCCCAAAGATGCTGCTTGCAGGACTTTTTCCCCGACACGCAAGTGCACCGCCCAAGTGTGAAAAGATTTGAATTGAGAGGTGGTTTTCAGGCACTCAGCATAGGCCATTTCCAGCGCTAAAGCGCCTGAAAACCGCCCAGTGTGAAAGGGGGAACCTTTTGAAAAAAAAACAAGGTCTCTGGGAGCTCCTAAAACAAGTTTCTGATCTACAGCTCACAGAGCATTGTTGTCATCAGTGAGTTGTAGCTATAATAAATAGTATAAATACCATTTACCTCTTTAGTGTAAAGCCAGGGGTTGCTTAGGTGTTCAGTGACAATACTAAATTTGTGTTAATGTACAGTGTGTGAAAGCATATTTCCAACAGGAAATCATTAGAAAATCAATACCGTTTCACACTGAATCGCCTCTAAAGCGCCGGTCGTTCTTGCGGTGCTTTAGTGGCACTTTTGCGGCACTTTTCAGGTGCTAGTGGGCGGTGGTGAAAACGTGACCTTAAAAACAGAAAAAAAAAAAGAAAAGGCCCGTTTTGCTGCGCTTTCAAAGTGCTTTTAAGGCGCTTCTCAAGCGCTGCCCATTCATTTCAATGGACAGGGGCATTTTTGGGGCGCTATTTATAGCGCTCCAAAGATTCTACTTGCTGGACTTTTTTTTACCGTCCCGCAAGCGCACTGCCCAAGTGTTGAAGCACTTATTGACGTGAATGGGAGGCAGTTTACAGGCGCTATTTCTAGTGCTAAAATACCTGAAAACCACCTTAGTGTGAAAGGGGTCTTATGATTATAAAAAAAATCCCAGCTGTTCCAAATCATGTACTAAGTGCTTTCCTTGCTTTTTTACGTTACTTCTGTAAGGCATATAGCTAATCCTGTTGCTTTTTGCTTCCCAAAAATCAAACTCCAGATCCCAACACAGACATGAGATTTGCTGCTCTTTTATATCTTACCTGTATAGCTGAGAGGAAGATGGGTCCGGGCCATGCAGCAGGAATCCTCTAGAGGGGGAGATACATTGATCTGCACGTGCCGTGTCTGCTGCTATGCCAAGGACTAAGCATATGGCTCCACTGTCTGCTAGAATTGGCTAGTTACCTCCATTTCATAGGCAAGAAAAATAAACCTGGCAGTGGGAAAAGAGGGACACTTGAGGCTCTGTTCACACTTGTACGACTTTGGGCATCAAAGTTGCATGATAAGTCGCAGCCTATTCTTTTCAATGGCACCCATTCAAATGGGTACGAATTAAAGCCGCAGCAACTTTGAAAAGGTGCCTGCACTACTTTGGTGTAACTTTTGTAGAGGTAAAGTCAGAACAAAGTTGCACTTGAAATCGTGTGTCTTTGGAGACACACTAATGTGAATGGAGCCTTAAAGTGATTGTAAACCTTTTACAACCACTTTAACCTACAGGTAAGCCTATAATAAGGCTTGCCTGTAGGCGCCGTGCATATGTCCTAAACTTGCACAATTTAGGAGATATTCACTGTGTACGCTTGCGCCAATGTCATCAGCACATGCGCAGTAAAGAAACGGCCCACTGCACCGTTTCTTCACTAGCATTATGCCGTGACTGGCAGCTCCTGCATGCATGCGCGGGAGTTACGTCATGCGACTCCGGCCACTCACAGAGCTGGAGTCCGCAGCCCCGGAAGGAAGAGGGGTAGTCATGGGTGCAGCCTGCACAGGGGATAGCGCATACGTCGATTGCAGGTAATGTAGCTTTTACTTTGCAGGGAACTAAAGAGGAAGTAAACCCCATCAGGGTATGCTTCCTCTTGAAAGTAAATGTTGTTTTTTGCAGTGTGAAGCTGAATGTGGGGCAGAGTAGTAAGAGTACAGTAAGGAAGGACACCCGGCAAAGAAATGACGCGTACACGACTACTGTAACCGCGTTCGCATGTGTCACTTATAGAGGATTTAACACGTTCAAATCC
>BLSH010092145.1:1501128-1512722 GCA_018402905.1 Glandirana rugosa
CGGAAATCCAGGTCATGACCGGCTTGGGGGGGGGGAAAAAACCCCTGGTGTTTGTCTAAACTCATCTTTGGAGAGAAGCTACTCAAATCTGTTTGTGGTCCCCAAAAAAGGGGGGGGGGTTCGGCCAGTACTGGACCTAAAGGCACTGAACCGGTATGTCAGGGCGCGGAAGTTCCGGATGGAATCTATACGCTCGGTCGTGGCAGCCCTCCATCAGGGGGAGTTTCTGGCGTCCCTGGACATCAGGTATGCGTACCTCCATGTACCCATTCTTCCGCGGCATCAGCGCTTCCTGCGCTTTGCAGTGGGAGACCTCCATTTTCAATTCGTGGCACTCCCCTTCGGTCTAGCCTCAGCACCCCGAGTTTTCACAAAACTGCTAGCCCCGGTGTTGGCGTTGCTGCAACAGAGAGGCATTGCGGTAGTGGCCTACCTAGATGACCTGCTCCTGCGAGCGGAGTCTGCCTCGGCTCTGGAGGAGAATGTGAGGATCACAATGACCTCGCTGCAGGATTTCAGCTGGCTACTCAACCTGCAGAAATCGTCAGTGTCGCCAACCAGTCGCCTGGAGTACCTGGGTCTGATATTGGACACAGTGCAGGCGAAGGTGTTCCTTCCTCCAGCCAAGTTGCTGTCTCTGCAGTCGGCAGTGCGAACCCTTCTGTCGCACCGTCGGTCTTCGTTACGATTCTGTATGCGGGTGCTGCGGCTCATGGTCTCGTCTTTCGAGGCGATACCATTTGCCCAGAGTCACACTCGTCTCCTTCAGCGAGCAATTCTGACTCGGTGGGGCAGGTCACCTCGGTCCTTGGACCTTCTGATTCGTCTGAGCTCACAGACCAGGGCGTCTCTGACCTGGTGGCTTCGGAACTCGGCCCTGAATCAGGGGAAGTCGTTGCTGCCCCTCCAGTGGGTGATCATCACCACGGAGGCCAGTCTTTCAGGCTGGGGAGGGATCCTGGGACAGTTGTCTGCCCAGGGCCGTTTTTCGGCACAGGAAACTCGCCTCCCCATCAATGTACTGGAACTGAGAGCAATCAGCTTGTGCCTATCTCACTGGACAGTGAGATTGCAGGACCGTCTGGTCCGAATTCAGTCGGACAATGCCACAGCAGTGGCGTATGTGAACCATCAGGGCGGCACAAGAAGTCCAGCAGCTGCGGCGGAGGCAGCTCTGATACTGCGTTGGGCGGAACGTCACGTTTCGGCAATCTCCACCATTTACGTTCCAGGTGTGGAGAACTGGCAGGCGGACTTTCTCAGTCACCAGATGCTGGACCAGGGAGAGTGGTCCCTCCACCCGGAGTTGTTCAACCAGATTTGCCGCAGATGGGGGACGCCGGACGTGTATCTCATGGCGTCTCGGTTAAATCACAAGGTGGAGACCTTTGTGTCCAGAATGAAAGATCCGTTGGCAGTGGCCACGGACGCTCTGGTGGCCCCCTGGGGCCGTTACTGACTTCTGTATGCCTTCCCTCCGATAAAATTGTTACCGCGCCTGGTCCGCAGGATATTGGCGGAGGGAATACCAATAATCCTGCTGGCTCTGGATTGGCCTCGGCGCACTTGGTACGCCGATGTGGTGCAAATGGGGGCAGACGCCCCCTGGCGGATCCCGCTGAGAGACGTTCTTCTGTCTCAGGGGCCCATCTTGCACCCTGCTTTACCTTCGCTGGCTTTGACAGCTTGGCTATTAAGTCCCAGGTGCTAAGAGACAGGGGAGTCGCTGACTCTGTGATTCCTACATTGTTGAAGGCTCGCAAGTGTACTTCTCGCAAGATTTACCACCGCACCTGGAAGGCTTATATAGCTTGGTGCGAGGCGGAGGGTCATAACCCTCGCTCTTATGTGGTACCCAGGGTCCTAACTTTTTTGCAGCAGGGCCTGAACAAAAAACTGGCTTTGAGTACTCTTAAGGGCCAGATTTCGGCTCTGGCAGTTTCTTTTCCAGAGAACTTTGGCTTTGCACTTGTTGATTCGTACCTTTGTTCAAGGTGTACGACATGTGGCGCCTCAGGTGAAGGTTCCGTTTGCTCCTTGGGATTTGAATTTGGTGCTTTCTGTACTTCAGAAACCGCCTTATGAGAAAATCAGGGAGATTTCCTTACAACTGCTCTCGCAGAAGGTGGCTTTCTTAGTAGCCATCACCCCTGCCAGACGGGTGTCTGAATTAGCAGCACTATCGTGCAAGTCTCCCTACCTAGTCCTGCATAAGGATAAGGCGGTCTTGTGACCCTCGCGTTCCTTTCTTCCGAAAATGGTTTCTTCCAAAAGTGGTTTCTTCCTTTCACATTAATGAAGATATTGTTCTTCCTTCATTGTGCCCTCGTCCATCGCACCCAAAAGAAATTGAGTTACATGCCTTGGACGTAGTGAGGGCCTTAAGGGTGTATTTGTCTGCTACAGCTTCTTTTCGAAAAGCTGATGCTCTGTGCTGCCTGAGGGTCCGCACAAAGGTTTGGCGGCCTCATCGACTACGATCTCTCGTTGGATCAGACAGACCGTGACCCATGCATATTTTGTTCGGTGCAAGGTTCCCCCTTTTCTGGTCATGGCTCATTCTACCCGGGCTGTTAGGACTTCCTGGGCTTTTAGACACCAGGCCTCGGTGTCACAGGTGTGCAAGGCGGCCACTTGGGCCTCGGTTCACACTTTCACTAAGTTTTATAAAGTTGATGTGTTTGCATCTTCGGATGCTGCTTTTGGCCACAAAGTTTTGCAGGCGGCAGTGTAGGCGCGTCTGTCGCCTCCTTAGAGGTTCTTTTGCGTACTGTTGTTAGCGTTTACCCACCCCTCTTTTTGACACAGCTTGGGGACATCCCCACACGTAATGGAGAGCTGCGTCTGTCAGTGAACGATAGGAGAAAAAGGGATTTTATTAAAACTTACCGTAAAATCCTTTTCTCTGAGTTCACTGACAGACGCAGCACCCACCCCTCTGTTCTTGTACGGCTTGTGTACGAACTGGTGAGCTATTCTATGGAGGGGGTTTATGTGGGAAGAGAGGACGGCCCCATGGGAGGGGCCAGCTGTTTCTTTTCCCTGCCTAGTTAACTCCTAGTGAGACCAACATAAACCCCCACACTTAATGGAGAGCTGCGTCTGTCAGTGAACTCGGAGAAAAGGATTTTACGGTAAGTTTTAATAAAATCCCTTTTTTTAGCGCCGGCGGGTTTGGGTTAAAAAATAGCAGAGCAAACAAAACGCCTATTGACGCTAACGCTCATTAATGCCGATGAAATCGCGTTTTTTGACGCCAACTTTTTTTTTTTTCTCTGACATCGGGCCCCACGTTTTGTTTTTGTTTTTTTTAATAAGCCTGTGTGTATGAGGCCTAAAAATTAAAAGTCAGCAGCTACACATACTGTAGCTGCCGCCTCATGCACACAGGACGTTTTTTGACTGTTTTACAGCAGCTGTTTTTAGCTGCAGACGTTTTTCTACCATCAATAAACCCTCCATCATGTTATCCTGTTTTTAGCAGTGACGTTTTTGAGCTGTAAAAAAACCCAAGACCAGTGGCAACGCTCAAAACAGGCAAAACGTTGATCCCCCAACGTTTTTGGGGGGTTTTAGATCAATTGAGGATAAAACAAAAACAAAAACGCTGGCTCTTTAAAAACGTGCAAAAACGCTGATAATATAACGCTAATAACAGCTGAAAAAAATCACTGATAAGCTACTGATGTTTTGTGGACGTTTTTTTTAAAGTCCTATGTGCATGAAGCCTAAGACTTCATGCACACAGGACATTAAAAAAACGTCCTAAAAACGTCAGTAGCTTTTCGGTGATTTTTTTTTTTTTCAGCTTTTACCAGCCTTATATTACCCTTTTTTTTTTTTTTTTTTTTGCGTTTTTAAAGAGCCAGCGTTTTTTTTTGGTTTGTTTTCAATTGATATAAAATGTCCAAAAACTTGGGGATCGACGTCTAGCCGCTTTTTTGAGCGTTTGACCGTTTTTACAGCTGAAAATCGGCTCTCAGAACCCACTGGTCTTTGTTTTTTTTGTTTTTTTTTTACAGCTCAAAAACGTCACTGCTAAAAACTGTTAACAGCCAATGTGTGCATGAACACCTAGGATAACATGATCGAGGGTTTGACTGTAGAAAAAAAACATCTGTAGCTAAAAACAGCTGCTGTAAAACAGTCAAAAAACGTCCTGTGTACATGAGACCTTAATAATAGGACACTTACCTGTCCTGGAGTCCAGCTATGTCGGCAGCGCTGCTGATGTTTCCATCAGCTGTTGGGTGCTGCTGCCGCCATTGCCGATAAGGGAACCCAGCAGTGTAGCCTTTTGGCTTCACAGCCGGGTCCCTATTGTGCACGCGCGAAGCGTGCTGCGCTCTCTCACTGGCACTGGCAAACTGAAGGGGAGGGAGGATGGGGACCAAGCTGCTGACGTACTTCACCGCGGCCGGGTCTCCTGGAAGTGGAAATTGACAAATGTGGGGGGGGGGGGGTTTAATCCAATAAGCGGGAGTTACACTCCGCTTTAAAGCGAGTTCCAGCCTGGGGAAAAAAAATAAGTCAGCAGCTACAAATACTGTAGCTGCTGACTTTTAACATAAGGACACTTAACTGTCTAGGGAGCCCGCAATGTCGACACCCCAAGCCGATCCATCCAATGGCACCGGAATTTCTGGTAAGAGAAACTAGCAATGAAGGCTTCATAGCCAGTTTCCTACTGCGCATTCCGTGAGTTATGCGGAGCTTTATGAATGGTTCCGACGTCTTCTGGGACACTCACAGCTCCCAGAAGGCAGCGGGAAGGGGGGGGGGGGTGGCCCTCAATGCGACCGCAGGTATGATGCACATAGAAGTCCAGAAGAAAGAGCAGAAAAGGTACCAAAAAAAAAACCCCGCTTCAAGATCATGGACTAGGTTTGTGCTTTTTTTTTTTTTTTTTAAATCTGGAGTATAGCTTTAATTTGTCATATAACCTTCATATAAAAGCTTGCATACCTGTGTGGGTGGAATATATAGCTGCCTGGACTGAAGCATCCTTGATAAAGTATTTCTAGCAGGAATGGAGGCTCCTGATATTGTCTGTTTGCTGGGAACATGCAGTGAGAGAAGGCTGTGTCCTGGCAGCTTGGTATGTGGGAGGAAGCATTGTGGGCAGCGTATGGCTAACTGGGAGGCACTGGCAGTATGGAAGCACTATTTCTCATGTCATCTCAAATCTGCAGAAGTGTAACTTGCACTATCTATGCCCAGGGGCATATGTCCAAGCATGTGCTTGTGCTCAGCATATACCCACGTACAGCCATATCCTGTATTTGTGTGTGTGTGTGTGTGTGTGTGTGTGTGTGTGTATATATATATAATAATCATGCATAATTTGTGATTTCGTAGAGCTGTTTTTTTTTTTTTTTCTAGTTTGACCAACAGTCAAATAAGTTTACCTCCAATTAAGAATATCCTAAATCCAGATTACTGCTGTTTAGTTGTAAAAGTTCTGTCTATGCGGAATATTAGCTCTACTTCCGGTGCTGTGATTACAGTTCCAGCATTTCCATAGTGAAGGTATCCTGTTATTCACCCGCCCTTCCTCTCCCCTTAACCATTCACAAGATACTTTATATTCTGTTCATAGAAGGCAAGGCATTCTGTGAATCCACATTGTTTACCTGCCCCTCCTCTCCCCTTGTCCATTCCTGTAAATCTTTGCCGCAGTAGTACAGGTCTCCTCCCCAACTCCAGCCTGTGACAGGACAGTGAAAAGAGAAGTAGCAGACTGAGCTTTTCTCTTTCATTCTACTTGCTCTTCCTATTAGCATAGGTTAGCATGCTCCTTGCACAACTGATTGGCTCTTTGTTCTTCTCCCTCTCCTAGTCTGAGTGCTTCTGTACAGGAAATACAAGAGGCTGATAAGTCAAATTCAGACTTGCAATGCTTTCACTTAAAACATACGTTTAATGATGTAGTAATGAATGCAGAGCAATCAATATAGATTGAAGGTTGTAATTTGTTCTTTATTAAATGTTGTTAAAATAGCTGGTATACACACATAGCAGTCTTGCTAGTCAGAAATAACTCAGAACCCTTGTATGATGAGCTTGCACTCGGTTCTGAACCTAATATTCGGCCAAGATGCTTCTATTTGTGATTTAGGGCTGTGTCCCGATGAGGATGAATGGGTGGATCTTTCTTATGCTGGTGATTTTGTATGAGCCAACATTAGGCTGACCCACTCCCTTGTTCATATGATCACATCTTGGAACCCCTGACGGAAGCAGCTGTAAACACCAGGCTTGGGCTGCGGGGTGCAGCGATTATCTTACAAGGGCACAGAGAGGTACCTTCTTTTATCTGGAAAAACAGCTGTGTCATTCTTAAGCCAGGTTTTAAGTAAAATCACAGCTACCCTGTTCATTACACATCCACAAGCATACATCAATTTACATCAATTTACATTTAGATCATTACACAAAGAATAGCAGATCATGTTTTTTTAGGCTTTTCTGAAAGTAATCTTACCAAATTAGAAAAAAAAAAAATCCCCTTGGCTTTCAAAGCTGCCTGTTCACCCTTTAATATACTTTGTCAGCAAAAGGGCTAGGTGTCCATCTGCCTAACAGGGTGCGGAGTTCCTGATCTTCTTCCTGCTCTCAGCTTCTGTGTCCTTATATGCTGACTGATTTACACGTTAGCTGTTGCATGACTCAGAAACTGAGTACAGTGCACATTTCTTATTACTTTAAATTAAAGCCCCACTCTGGGCAAAATTTCAGCATGCATGCCATGGAGCTTATATAAAACCTGCGTAACCACTGTCCTTTGAGACGTAGTTATCTGCAGTGTTCCTTAGAAGTCTTCTCTCAAAATCCACATTTATAGCGTTTGCATTCTTTTTTTCCTGTAAAGGATCTGGACACTTATCTTTGCTGTACGATCTGCAGGTTGACTGGTCCCCTCCACACGCTGACATAGTCGCTGCATACTTGCGATGACCTAGCTATGGGAGTGTCTATTACAGTCACAGTGGTTCTTCATGACTCTCACTGGTCATCTCCACCCATCTCTGTTTTTGTAATCCTAAAGCTGGCCATACATTATACAATTTTCTTATTCAATTTCCTTTAGATTTTCCTTCAACTATGTAGTGCAAGGGCCTGCCTGATTGCCTACAAATTTATGTGAGTAGTGATGACAGCAGAACCCCTGACACAAGCCAATAATGCAAATACAAGCCTAAAGATTTATGGGATATGTAGTTCTATGTGGCACACTGAGATATATTTGAAGTGATGTATGGTGCCAAACAGTCCCCGCCCATTTTGTCCAGACATAGCAAGAGAGTGGAGTAACGATTTAAGACATTGCAGGTATTTTAAAATTTGTTTTAACACAATATGATATTTTAACAAACCGTAATGCTTTCAATGTGGAGTAAAGGGAAGTATCAGGAGCTTGGTTATTATCATTCTAGAGATATGCTCTAACCACTTGCCTCCTGTGTACTTTCACCCCCTTCCTGCCCACGCCAGTTTTAAGCTTTCAGTGCTTTCAGTGCTGTCGCACTTTGACAATTGCGCGGTCATGCAACACTGTACCCATATGACATTTTTTATAATTTTCTCTATTGAGACAGACAGAGCTTTCTTTTGGTGGTGTTTAATCACCACTGGGTTTTTTATTTTTTGCTAAACAAGGGAAAAAAGACCGGAAAATTTGGGGGGGAGAAAGGCTGTTCTAAAAGTTTGCAAATAAGTAATTTTTCTTCTTCACTGATTGGGCTGCATGGATAATCAGGGCACTGATAATTGATGCCCTGATTATCAGTGTAAATTTACCCTGTTACAGGATAGCCTGCTATCTGCTTTCCTCTCCTCACACAGTGACAGTGCTGAGGAAAGGAAATGCTGATAACCGGCATTTGTTTACATGTGATTGGACACAAATGATCTCATAGTAAAGGGCCACTGTGCTTGGCCCTTTACCTCAATCTGTGATCCGCTGTGTCTGAAAGACACAGTGATCACAGAGCACACCCAATGGGTGCGTGGGGGCAGGGTTCTGGAAGGACGTTCATAGGCAGACTCCCAAAACTTGACGACCGTGCTGTAGCCGTCTTTCAGCTATAGCGTGGTCGGAAAGTGGTTAAAGGAGCCCTGTTGTATGGCGCCTGTCATTACTGCACACCCCTTCCCTTCCAGAATTCCAGGTATGGCAAGTTTTACACTGGACCAAGGTAAGTGTACATATATGTGCTATACCCCGCTGAATCTGTAAATCTTTGTGGTAGGTATCGCTACTAGAGTGATATCCACTAGATTCAGGTGCCCTGCTACATTGTAAACACAGGAGGACGCTCGCTTGGCACAAGGCCATTTAGGAAACTCTTTACAGAAAAAAAAAAAAAAAAACGTTCTCTGATTGGATGAGGTGAGGCGGTGACATCACAATGTTCACCTCATCCAAGCAGAGAACACTTTGCATTCATTGAGAAAATGCAGTGCATCCTCTGACTGGCACCTGTGCCCAGCAAGTCGACTTCGGTGTTCACTAAGCAGCAGGAAAGCTGCTTGGCACAGGACCTGGCAGAAGGCAGCAAGCACTGTAGTAACGGTGCCTAATAAAATGATTTCCAGCTTCCACAGGGATCCCGCAGGTGTGCTGCATACATACACTGGTCCAAGGTGGATGTAGGACTTCCATATGTTCCATGTGGCATTTTCAGGAGGAGAATGGCAATGGTAGCTTCTGAAGTTTCCTATAAAGCTTGCTTCTAGTTAAAGCCTGGTACACACTGCAGGTTTTTGTTTGTTTTTTTTTTCAACCAATTATCTGTTAGCCTACCAACACAAGTAATCTGCCCAGCTGTGCTATTGTATACTGACAGGGGACCCCCACACCAGAATACACTGATCAGCTCTGGCAGCTATTGGCTGAGAGCACTGATTGCATGTGGTTTTCCAGCATGTACCTTTAACAGAAGTCAGTTGTTAGACAGGCTTCTGTCGGACAGACTGCTGTACACACTGACCAAAAGTTGTCCTGTTCCTGCTAAAGCATTTGATTTTTCAAACCGTGTGTATCCAGCTTTTGGTGTGCTATGCCTTCTGCTTTCTGAGAGGCAGTTCTGGTTACACCTTGTTTATATTGCTGCTTTGTGCTTTTGTTTCCGCCCAGGCTCTGTTTATTCTTGCTTGTACGCCCAGTTTTTTCCTTTTTGTTTGATCAGTTACCCTACCCCACCGTTAGGCGAAGATTAGAATTGAGCTTTTTTCCTCTTTACTTTTGTAGTAAGATACTGCATTGAAAATATATAAAACAGCAACAGCCAAAGAGAAATGCCGGGATATTCTGTTTTTACAGGGAAAATTCCTCTGGCTGGGAAAACATTTGAATATGTTGGTGATGTGGAGAGCACAAAGTACAGCAATGTAGAATATGATTGAAGTTCCTTAAGGTGTAATGATTTGTTCTTTATTTTAACATCTGTTATTTTCAGAAATGATGACCAATACAAGCTGAAAATATCCACGCTATAAATTTGCATTACACGTTATGTCCATACTCCATATCTGGGCTTACTAGATCATTAAAATCATCTCAGGGCAGCTCAGCAGCAAGCATGTGTAGATTTTGCCCAGATTCCTGGCCATTTTTTAAAAACATCTGACTTATGAGAAAAACTGTAAGAAATCTGTGTATAGAAGGCTGCAATATGGGGGGAATGTTAAAGTGTTACTGTACACAGAACATGGAAATGCATTTATGACAGCCTTGCAGCGCTGATCGTTCATTCACGAAAGATCGCTCTACGTCGGGGTCGGCAACCCATCAATCGTCATCTACCTGTTGACTGCGGGCAGCTGATGGGTAAATGACGAACAGATTTCTGCTTTGCCAGTGCTCCCACTCTGCCACCTCCACTCTTATCTTCACTGCAGAGCTGAGAGCGTCGGGGTGGAGCACCACTGGACAGAGGGCAGGAGCTGCCTCAGTTAACCTTTCAAGTCAACCAGAAGCTGATTAGTTGTTAGGATGTCAGGCAGTCCTAGCAGCCAATCACCAGCTTTGCTAAGCTGGTATGGGGGAGGTCCAAGAGTGCTGTGAGAGGACAATGTTTTTGGAGGCTCCTTGCAGTGCAGTGTATTAGGTCTGAAACAACTAATCGATTAATCGACAACTAATCGATTAATCGACTAATTGATTACTATTTTCATAATCGATTAATCGGCCAGCCGATTAGTTGGCCTGCATACAGAATGCATTATTTGTTTACACATCAGGAAATACAGTGCAGCACACATACAGCTCAGTACACTGTCCATACATGTCAGAAGAGACAGTGCAGCACACATATAGCTTATTACACCATCCATGCATTAAGTGCCTGAGAACTTGTGAATGTGTGAGGAGCAATGTCTCATGGGACATGTAGTCCTGGGCAGGAAGTGAGTGGTTCCAAAGTCAGAAGTTTATTTACCTTACTATAGGGGAACTCCTATACTATACTTTGCATCTTCCTATTGGGGCACTCTGAAGGCAGGAGGAGACAGAAGATATGGAGGGGGACCCCAGAAGAGGAGAATTATGGCTGCTCTGTGCAAAACTATTACACAGAGCAGGTAAGTATAACATGTTTGTTTTTTTAAAAAAAAATACATTAAAGACTCAGGAAAGATCAGAATCTGAACCCAGAGAAGGTGGAGGCTGATAGACTGGAGGCAATAGAAAGCACTATAATTGCATTTAAAGTAAACTTTTACCAGTATTGTGCATTATATTTACAATGATCACATCCATGAAAAAAAATACATTTTTTTTGAAGGGAGACCTTGTTTTTGTATGGCCAGCATATATTACATTACAGTTCTGTCTGAAATTTTACATGCTAACTAAATTATACACCAATGTTTTTTTTTTTAAGGTCATTATCCGATTAATCGAAACAATAATCGGCCAACTAATCGATTATGAAAATAATCGCTAGTTGCAGCCCTACAGTGTATACCCCCCCCAGTTTCTTTTTAATCCCCAGCCGCTGCTCTATTCCAAGGAGGTTGGTGCAGAGACAGGAAACAGTGTAGCAGCTGCTGTTAGCCTTTGAGTTCTGGCACTGCACACAGGCACTTACGGGTGGCTTCATCCTCCAGCTCAGCAGCCTCTCCCCCACATGGAGAAATAAGTCTGTCCCCTCTCCTTAGTGCACACATCCTCCTCCTGCACCCGATGTCCTGGGAGTTAGAAGGTAGAGGAGCATAGTCCAGCCTTACTTGGGAAGTCCTGGGGGCCTGTGGAGCACACAACCAGCAGCTTAGTCTGCCACCTCTCCTCCTTAGCTCCCTCTTTAGGAATATGTCTAGAGTGGAAAAATGTGCCACCTACTTGACGCACAGGAGCAGATAGAGGGTCATTGAGGCCAATTTGCTATGTAGACTGATACCCCCGAAGCTGGTATAGAGGGACGAAGGACACTACTGTTGGGGGTAGAGTACCTTAATGTGGGGGTGGGGGAGACACTACTGTGACTACATTCCTACTTTTTATTGGGGGCGCAATAGTTTTTTTGGGGTTTTTTTTAACGGAGGTGCTCAAACCGCCAGATGTGTATAAGAGACAGGCTTGGCCCTTTACC
>BLSH010092145.1:1512732-1525209 GCA_018402905.1 Glandirana rugosa
GGTGCTCAAACCTCCCACCCCCCCCCCCCCCCCCCCCCCGACCCGATTTATTCCAATAGATCTCAACCTCTGAAAGGTTGCCTACCACCTGCCCTATGTTGTGAGGCTTTGTTGTCCATCTGCCAGAGCTAGTGGTCCTTGTGTTTAGCGCTGTATGCCTTGAGAGACGTGTATGCCCACTGGGTACAGCGTTCAGCCCCGTCCAGCCGCTGCACATATGCCTGCCATGGAGTTGCTGCAGGCAGCAAGTTTGGACACTGCACCTGTGCCTTCAGGGTGCACTAAAATGCCAAGATTGGATGCCTACAGGCTAAACACCAAGTGTGCGCCCAGTGTAGATCGTGGGAGCTAAAGGAGCAACACTGATCTACCCAGTATTCCTGTCTTTGAAACCTTATATTTCTGTAAATGGAAACAAATGTTGCACATATTCAATGACCAGCTGTTGGTGTGTAGCCTCCCTTTTGTTGTCTGAGCCAGGGACTTTCCTGTGATTGAAATGGAATAGAAATAGAATGAGAATGTTTGCATGGCTCTATATTCCAGTGCTGGGGGTTATTAGTTGTGATGAGTAGATACAAAATGTTGAATGTGCCCCAGATGTATTCAGTCTGCATAAATTCACTCAAGTTATGAATCATGATCCTGATTTGGGTGATTTTCTCTCACTCTGTCTCCTGACTCAGATGTCATTGGTTACTGCTTTGGATATAATTTATAAGTGTCCAGTGGTGTGGAGAGATTGGAGCCCTTATTGAGTGTGTGTGTGTGTGTGTATGTGTATATATATATATATATATATATATATATATATATATATATATATATATATATAAAAAATGTGTGTGTGTGTGTGTCTATCCTTTTTTTTTTTTTTATTCCTTCCTTCTCAAAAACTTAAACCCCAACATAGTATACAGATTCTATAGTGTCTCTGGTTGTATGGTTGTACTTTTCAGCACAGTAAGGCTGGCCATACATAATTCAAATTTCTTGTATAATTTTCCTCTAGGCCTCATACACACGGACATTTTTTGGAGCTCTCCATGTTAGTCAATGGCCCCTTCAAAACGCCAACGTTTTTGAGCTGCAGAGGACGTCTGCGTTAATGAGCTGAAAGTAGAACCCACGGCCAGCGCGTTCCAAGGCTGTAACACTTTGGTGTTTTTGACGTCGACGCCGCAAAACGCTCACGAACGCCGTGCCAACGTTAACCAGCATTTTTGACGCCAACGTTTTTAGGTTAAAAAATAGAGGATTTTTTTTTCTTTTAAAGAACGCCTATTGACGCTGACGCTAACGCGCATCAACGCTCATTAATGCCAGGAAAAAAACGCAGATTTTATTTTTTTTTCCTGACGTCGGGCCAGACGTTTTGCTTATTTTTTTTTTTACATACGCCTGTGTGTGTGAGGCCTTAGATTTACCAAAACCATATAATATGAGGTCAAACCTATAAACCTTCAGTTTGTATGCAGTCAGGTAGGCCCTTGCACTACATCATGCTTGTTCATCCAGGGTTCCTTCAGAGGTTGTTAGGGGTTCCTTCAGCATTGAGCAATTTTTGCTTCTCGGGTATGTTCACACTGACACTAATGATCTCCTTTAGCTATCTGTAAGGGGGTAACTCTTCCCAATGACCAAAATGTAAAGATACAACTTTCTGCTGACTCTCATACGAATGTATCGTGAGTTGTAGATCTAATCATTTTTAGCGGGGGTTCCCGGAGACTGGAAATGTATTTGAAGGGTTCCTTTGTGTTGACAAGGTTGAAAAAGGCTGCTCTGCAGAGTTGAAGGTAATTCTAAAGGAAAGTGAATAAAAATGTGTGTATTGTATGGCCACCCTAAGACCAGCATTCTAACCTTTTAGCATCTTCTAACTGGAAGACCCTTTGGAGGAATGTATTCCTCTCTTTGGAGGCGTACATTCAAGTATCTTCATTAATATACAATCACAACACATTGCACGCAGGCTGTAGAGTGCTAGAGTCTTGGGAAATGCTTTTGCAGTTTCCATTACAGAGACTTCCTTCCTCCTTTTCCAGGCTTTCTGTTTGTAGAAAAAAAAGACAATGGAAGGTAAGAATTGATTGCCTTTGCTTAAGACTTAAAACATACAAAATAACATCTGTGACGTAATGTTTAAACGCTTCTAAATGTGTCACTGCAATAGTGGATCTACAGTTGTGCTCATACGTTTACATACCCTGTCAGAATTTATTATTCCTTGGCCATTTTTCAGAGAATATGAATAACCCCAAAACATTTCTTTCACTCATGGTTAGTGTTTGGCTGAAGCCATTTATTATTAATCAACTGTGTTTACTCTTTTTAAATCATAATGACAGAAACTACCCAAATGGCTCTGATCAAAAGTTTACATACCATGATGATTTTGGCCTGATAACATGCACACAAGTTGACATAAAGGGGTGTGAATGGCTATTAAAGCTAACCACCCTCACCTGCGATGTGTGTGTGTGTGTGTGTGTGTGTGTGTGTATAAAAGGTCAATGAGTTTCTGGACTCCTGACACAGACACTCGCATCTTTTATCCAGCGCTGCACTCACATTTCTGGATTGTGAGTCATGGGGAAAGCAAAAGAATTGTCAAAGGATCTGCGGGAGAAGGTAGTTGAACTGTATAAAACAGGAAAGGGATATAAAGATATCCAAGGAATTGAAAATGCCAATCAACAGTCTTCAAACTCTAATCAAGAAGTGGAAAATGAGGGGTTCTGTTGATACCAAACCACAGTCAGGTAGACCAACTAAAATTTCAGCCACAACTGCCAGGAAAATTGTTCGGGATGCAAAGAAAAACCCACAAATAACTTCAGGACTCTCTGAAAACGTGGTGTTGTTGTTTGAAGATGCACAATAAGTGGGCACTTGAAGAAAGATGGGCTGCATGGTTGAGTCGCCAGAAGAAAGCCATTACTATGCAAATGCCACAAAGTATCCTG
Source organism: Glandirana rugosa (assembly GCA_018402905.1). Lineage (NCBI taxonomy): Eukaryota > Metazoa > Chordata > Amphibia > Anura > Ranidae > Glandirana > Glandirana rugosa. The sequence continues at coordinate 1,515,702 of BLSH010092145.1, forward strand.
CTCACAATACACCAAACAGCACAGAGACAAGCCTCAAACCTTCTGGCACAAAGTCATTTGGAGTGATGAGACCAAAATTGAGCTTTTCTGCCACAACCATAAACTCTACGTTTGCAGAGGAGTCAACAAGGCCTGTGAAACACGGAGGTGGATCGCTGATGTTTTGGGGATGTGTGAGCTACAAAGGCACAGGAAATTTGGTCAAATATTGATGGCAAGATGAATGCAGTATGCTATCAAAAAATACTGGAGGAACATTTGCATTCATCAGCCACGAAGCTGTGCATGGGACGTACTTGGACATTCCAACATGACAATGATCCAAAACACAAGGCCAAGTCGATCTGTCATTGACTACAGCAGAATAAAGTGAAGGTTCTGGAGTGGCCATCTCAGTCTCCTGACCGCAATATCATTGAGCCACCCTGGGGAGATCTAAAACGTGCAGCTCATGCAAAAGAGCCCAAGAATTTCCAGGAACTGGACACTTTTTGCCAAGTGGAATGGGCAGCTTTACCATCTGAGAAGACAAAGCGCCTCATCCACAAATACCACAAAAGACTTTAAGCTGTCATTGATGTTAAAGGGGGCAATGCACGGTATTAAGAACTTTTGATCAGAGTTATTTGGGTAGTTTCTGTTGTCATTGTGATTTAAAAAGCGTAAACACAGTTGATTGATAATAAATGGCTTCAGCCAAACACTAACCATGAGTGACAGAAAAGTTTTTGTGTTCTCATTCATACTCTCTGAAAAACGGCAAAGAAATCATAAATTCTGCCAGGGTATGTAAACTTATGAGCACAATTGTATGTTCTTTTGCATCTTTAATTCCAAGCTTAATGAGTGGTGTGTGTGTGTGTGTGTGTGTGTGTGTGTATATATTGTATATTTTAATGGGTAAGAAGGTTTTATTTAAACTGGCAGCAGAGGGGTGATAAAAACAGGCAGTCAATCTGTGTTTTTGCTGCCACCCAACTGCCCACCTCCAAGTTTACATGACAGCCAGAGAAGTGAGTTCACATTGCCGTGGCTGCGATGCTACTCGTCGTAATTTTAACTCCGCATTTTCAAGGTTGGCAAGCGGCACTGCCTGTCAAACTTGCCATTTAAGCCAATAGGGCTTGCTGCAACCGTGTGCCAGCACGGCTTTGGCAGTTACTGCACAATTCATTGTAAAGTCCCCACTGGGACAGAAAAATCCCCTGTGGATGTAATAAAAAACCATTTTGCCTACTGAAGGCCTGTAAACTGGCTTTCAGACATAGTCTAAAAAGTGATCTGCCATGGACCACTTTTCAGAAGGTGGTAAAGTCTGCTGCCCATGTGCAACATGAAAGAAACCTAAAAGGATTGTTTTGTCGGAAAGAAATAAGGTACGATTTATAGACCAGTCTTACAAACTTTTGCAGATTTTGCGTGGCTCAGTGCTGCTGTCACTCCTGCTAAAATCGAAGCTGGACATTTCAAACAGAGCAGTTGTACATAAGCAGGTACCTTTCTTGAAAACTGTATGTCCTAATGATCAGTGAAGCCAGAGATTCAGACAGCTGAAGATGCAAATCTTCCTCCTACCTCATTATTTTAAAGAACCAACAGGGGAGCTGGTGTGACCAGAGAGGTGGGGCCAAAATCCTCTGTTTGTTTAAAGCAGTGGTCTTGAAACTGCAGCCATGGGGCTGGATGCGGCCCCTTACTTGCCTTTACCTGGCCCTTGAGACATAATTACTGACACCAACAATGGGGCCCAGTTCCTGCCACTGACACAAGTGATGGGGCCCCAATTCCTGCCACTGACACCAATGTTGGGGCCCCAATTCCTGCCACTGACACCAATGTTGGGGCCCCAATTCCTGCCACTGACACCAATGTTGGGGCCCCAATTCCAGCCACTGACACCAATGTTGGGGCCCCAATTCCTGCCACTGACACCAAAGATGGGGCCCAATTCCTGCCACTGACACCAAAGATGGGGCCCAATTCTTTTCACGAACACCAATGGGGCACTATTTCTCCCCTAATACCAACGATTGGACATTGTTTACTCCCACTGAGCACAGTCAGGCCCCCCTAAAGTCTGAAAGACAGTAAACTGACCCTTTCATTAGAAGGTTTGGAGACCCCTGGTTTAAAGTGATACTAAAGTCTCGTTTTTTTTTTTCTATTAAAATAACAAACATGTTTTACTAGAGCTGCACAATTCTGGCTAAAATGAGAATCACTATTTTTTTGTTTAGAATAAAAATCATGATTCTCACGGTGTAACATCTTTCACATACAAAGAAATTGGGCTAACTGTTACTGTTTATTTATTTTTTAATTCCTTAAAGTGTATTTATTTTCCCCCAAAAATTGCGTTTGAAAGACCGCTGCGCAAATACAGTGTTTTTTTTTGTCAGCTGTGAGCAGAGAACTCTCTACACTGAATTGGGGAAATGCTGTGTTAAGATCATGAGGGGGTTTGAATTGCGATCTCAGTTTTTTTTTTTACGATTAATCGTGCAGCTCCATGTTCTACTTACCTGCTCTGTGCAGTAGCTTTTCACAGAGCAGCCCGGATCCTCCTCTTCTTGGGTCCCTGATTGGAGCTCATGGCCCCTCCCTCCTGTTCAGTACCCCCATAGCAAGCAGCTTGCTATGGGGCAGCCGAGCTGCAGCTCTGTGTATCCATTCTGACATTCAGCCACACACACACACACACACACACACACACACCCCCATTGGCTAACGGAGTTTGATTGACAGCAGCGAGAGCCAATGGCTCCACTGCTGTGTCTCGACCAATCAGGAGGGAGAAATCCGAACGACCAAGGTATCAGTTGACATCACTGAATCTAAATGGACCCAGGTAAGTATTAGGGTGACTAAGGGGGGTTGCAGCACACAGAAGGTTTTTTATCTTAATGCATACAATGCATTAAGATAAGAAAAAACCTGCCCTTACAACCCCTTTAAAAGTCGTGGTTCACATATAGCTTTGGTCGCCTATATCTGAGTACTTTATATTACTAAGCACTATTTTTCCTTGGTGCATTCTAAGCAACTTGTGCGCTTTACCTAGTACATCTTTGGTTCCTCTGTGTGGGCAAACACTTCATCAATGTCCGCTCCATTTTCCCAAATTGCCACCTCTCAAAACCTCTGAGAACTGATGCGCATGTCCTAAATATGTCCACTTAGGGACAGCGCAGGCTCTGGATGCACTGTCAATCGCTCATTAGAGCAGGGAGAAGCAGGGGAGTTGCTTAACGCACTATTGATGCCAGCAGGGTAGGGAGCGGTGTATGTAGTGCCAGCCGAGAACAGAGCCACCTAAAAACAGGAACCAGGGGAGGAGAGCTTTTTCCCATGGGGAAAGCAAAGTAACCACAACCTTTTTAAAAAAAATATACCGTAAATACCCGAGTATAAGCCGAGTTTTTCAGCACATTTTTTGTGCTGAAAAAGCCCCCCTCGGCTTATACTCGAGTCAGTGTCCCACAGTCTCTGTGGGTGGTCTGAAAAGATAAGTAGATTCACATTGCACAGAGCGCGCTGATTCTAAGAGCTGCTCTGTGCATGAAACTGTGACCTAATTACACTGGAATGCAGAGAGAGCGGTCAGATTTTCAGCTTGATGTCGGGAGGTGGGCAGGATGTGTGGGTGTTAGCTGTTCAGTCCTGCCCACCTCTGATCTCAGTGAAGATCTGACAGCTTTCTCTGAATTCCAGTGTAATTAGCTCACAGTTAAATGCACAGAGCGGCTCTTAGAAGCAGTGTGCTCTGTGCATTGTGAATCTACCATACTCCTCTCTTCTGCCAGTACCATCCAGGGCAGGTGGTAATGACTATAATACCTCTGTTCTGGCTACAATACCTGAGTAATGGCTACAATACCTGAGTAATGGCTACAATACCTGAGTAATGGCTACAATACCTGAGTAATGGCTCCCTGTCCCTGTGTTCTGGCTGCTGCATTTCCCACCCTAGGCTTATACCCAAATCAATAACTTTTCCCAGTTTTTTTGTGGTAAAATTAGGTACCTCGGCTTATATACATAGTTAGTCAGGTTGAAAAAAGACACAAGTCCATCTAGTTAAAAAAAAAAAAAATTTAGAGAGAGAGAGCGAAAAAAGTAATCCCTTATACAATCCTTCACCCACAGTTGATCCAGAGGAAGGCAAAAAACCCCAGCAAAGCGTGATTCCTATCGGATTCACCCTGGATCAACTTTACCTAAAAATGTTAGTACCCAGTTATATTATTTACATTAAGGAAAGAATCCAGGCCATGCTGGCCAAAACCACCTCTTGGCTTATATTCGTGTCGGCTTATACTCAATTATATATGGTACACAGAAATTCTGGCACTCAAAAGTATGCTGTACTATACTGTATGTATTTTTACCTTTTGAGGGTTTAATATCTCTTTTAATGGTAACAAAGGATTGTGACCCGTTTACTCACAGTTTTCTGTCAAATTAGTTCTAGTTTCTGGTTAAGGTACGGTAATTTTGGATCTACTGTACTTTGAAATAGTAATTATTGCGAAATGTCTGAGAACCTCAGCAGCTGTATCAGGTAACAGCTGTACACAGCAACGTGTGCACTGTAGTACCCTAGCAATTTCATTCTCAGTTTTACCGTCTCTGAAATCTGTGCACAAAATGACGTTTATTTACAACACAATTTTATGGCCACAAATATATAGAGGTAGCACTGGAAGACCATATATGAATGCTGGGCCTCAGAGGAACCACACTTTTTAGATTACTCCTATTGCCAGAATCGATTCTCTACGGTTGGATTTTAAATGTGCCATGTGCATGCATGTGTGTTAATGCAACAATGTCAATGTGAATGGCCCCATAGAGGTTTCCTTTGTCTTTCACACAAACTGCAATGTAGATGTGAACCAGGTATTTGGGTATTTGTACAGGTTCATGCCTTGTAAAAATCAAGTTTGAATGTAAAAAACGTTTGGAAGTGTATAGAATGCCTATAGAGTGCTTTATGGCCTTATCTGCCTTTATTTGTTGTAAGGTTTGAAGTGAATGACTCTTCTTCCTATCTTGTAGAACTGTGATATTTTGCTAAAGTTGAACTCTGGCTACAAGCTAGTGCTCTCCCATTTAATTCTCTCTGGCGCACCAGGTTGTAGGTGGGCTCATGGTGTCCTCACGTGCAATGCAAGACTGCTGTTGTGCATTGTACATGATGACATTACATTTCGTGTGACTAATGGAGTGGCTTCAGGGGACCTGTCCTGCAGCTTCCAGGAAGCTTTAAGAAACAAAGAATAAGGTAAATGTAACTGCTATTTCTGTGTCACCAAAAAAAAACAACCCTTGCAGTGCAGGTGGAGCCAGAGTGCAGCTTTAAAGCCCAACTAATCACCCCCCAATTATTCCGCCCTTTTGCATTGTAAGTGTGGGTCAGCCTCACCCCCACTCTCTGGTCACAGAAGTTGATTGTCAACAGCAGGAGCCAATGGCTCCTGCTGCTGCCGAGCCTCCTGTGATAAGGAAGAGAAGAGCAGCACTGCTGCAGACATGCACAATGCTGGATCCATTTCAGTCTCAGGTGTATTTCAGGGGGAGACTGGGGGGAGCTGACATGGAAAAGTTTTTACCTTAATGCAGAGAATGCATGAAGGTAAAAAATATTTTTACTTTTACAACCATGTAAGTGAGCGTTTGTATTTTTTTTTCAGTGATTTCTCTGTTTGGCTGAAGTAGAGAGACAGGCGGGTGACACCAGGATCTCTATCCTGGCCAATCAGAGAATGACTTGCATTCATTAGATAAGAAATGGACTTCTCCTGAGTGATGGAGGAGATGGCCGGAGTAAGTGACATCCTGTTTAGCGGCAGAGGGGAAGTTGCTTGAGCCAGAAGAGGTTGCCTCTTGCTGAATGCAACCTAGGCTTCAACAGTGAAACACAGCTTAACCACTGATCACATGGAGAAGACATCTTGAAAATTAGAGCCTCTGCAAATCACTTTAAGGTTCATTTAGCTTTTTTTTAAATAACAAACATGTTATACTTACCTCTTCTGTGCAGTTGGATATGCACAAAGCAGTCCGGATCTTGTGTCCCTCTTTGCTGCTCCTGGCCCCTCCCTCTGGTGAGTATCCCCTCAGCCAGCAGCTTGCTACGGGGGGCACCTGAGCCGAGAGCTCCGTGTATCCATTCAGACATGAAGCCCCGGCCCTGCCCCCCCTCTCCCCTGATTGGCTGGCTGATTTTGATTGACAGTCACTGGAGCTAATGGCACCGCTGCTGGGTCTCAGCCAATCAGGAGGAGTGTCTGGGACAGCTAAGACACTCGTGGACATCGCCGCAGAGAGATGGGGCTCAGGTAAGTGATTAGGGGGTGCTGGGGGGGCTTCTACACACAGAAGTTTTTTTATCTTCATGCATAGAATGCATTAAGCCTCGTGCACACTGGATGCTTTTTCAGCTGCTGTTAGAGGCATTTGACTTTTTTTTAACTGCCTCTAAAAGCCTCTCCATGCACACACAAACTGTCAGAGGTGTTTGGAGGCATAAGCATTTAGGGGCAGTAGAAAAAAAATGACAGCCTGCACTTCCAGTAGTAGTAAAAACGAAAAAATGTCACGTGAGGCGTTTTTCATTATAGAGTGTGTTTGTTTTTAATGGAAAAACTTCAAAAAACGCTAACGTGGCTAAATGCTAATGGCAAAACGCACGTTTTTAGCGCTGCAGTAGCGCTAATGTTTTTAAAATGTCCAGTGTGCATGAGGCCTTAAGATAAAAAAACCTTCTGCCTTTACAACTCCTTTTTAAAGGGATTATAAAAAAATAGAGATTAAAAAAAAACAACAAACTGGTTTATACTTCTTTGATTCCATTGCACAGAGCGGCCCAAACATCCTCTTCTCGGTTCCCCATTGACACTCCTGGCTCCTCCTCTCTGCCAAGCCAACTTCTGTGGGGGCTCAGGCGAGCTCGCTCCTAAGTCTTGCTGTCTGCTTCTTATTGACAGACAGCGGGACTTAGCCCCATCCCTTGTTTACCCATCACTGGCGTTGATCAATAGCAGTGGGAGTCAATGGCTCCCACTGCCTCAGCAATGCCATTGAGTCCAGAAAGAGAGAGGGGACAAGAGCTGCATCGAATGAGGGCTCAGGTAAGTAAAAGGAATGTGGCACTAATGCCTGGATGTGTTTTATATTAAAGTGGAAGTAAACTTCTGTTGATTCTTTATACCTATAGGTAAGCCAATAATAAGACATGCCTATAGGTACTGTAAATATCTCCTAAACATTTAAGAGATATTTACTGCATATGCAGCCGATGATGTTATCGGCGCATGCACTCTGAAGGAATGGCCACCCTTGCTATTTCTTCCGAGCCCTGTGGCGTGACCGGCGGCTCCTACACGCATGCGCGGGAGTGCCGTCACGCGACTCAGTGGACCCGGAAGGAAGAGGGGCGAAGATGGATGTGTCTACGAGGGCTTTGTTTGCCGGTAAGCTTTGCATATTATGCTAGTATGCAATGCATACTAGAACATTATGCCTTTACTTTGCAGGTCAGAAAAAAAAAGAGGCAGCAGTTTACTTCCTCTATAATGCAATAAGGTAAAAAATGTTTAGGCTTTATAACCACTTTAATCCTGGAGCTCTGCTTTTAATGGTGAGAATGCTTGAGCCTGGCTTTTCAGCAGGGGAAGTTGACCTTTCTCTATCTGATAAAGAAGGTAATGCATGTCTTTGTGTGATGACATTTGATGGATGTAAAGTGCACCTTGTAAGACATGACCTAATAGAAATAAAATTAGCTGAAGTCTGTATCATCTAATCTCCAGCTAGAAATGTACTTTGACCACATGACTCGCTCTGACGCCAGAACATGACCGATAACTACATCCTCTTCATTATTGATGATTACTGTATGTAATGTGGTTTCTAGGATTGCTGTGTAATTTTACCTTCTCCTCCTGTGGGATGTAAACACTTTGCTTGTTTTGTATTGTTGACTCTGGAAATTATCTGGAAGAAATTGTTGGGTATAAATAGCAAACTCTTCTCATTTCCCCAACTGTCACAGTTTTACTACTATTTCTAACAACATAAAACCGACATTCTAGTCTGGCACTAAAACTTACCAGGTTTTAAAATAACATGGGGTAGTCCCATTATAGTTCAGCTAATACATGCATACAATACAAATGATTTACCAATATTTTGAATTAAGCTGAGTATATAGTAGATTTTCAAACAAATATTTGTACAAAAATTCTTACTACATTCAACTACTTGACGAACGCCATTCAAAAGTACTTCAAAATTTTGTTTGCTTTTAACATTTGGATTCGGATCGAATGCACTTTATTGAATGAAAACCACTTTGTTAGAAATTCATTCCATCCTGCTCCTTCGAGTTTTCTAGTCATTCGTTTCAAAATTCCTCCAGTTCCTGCTGAACCAGACAGATTTCGATATGTGTGTAATGGGCTTTGGTCAATGGCAACGTCCATTTTTCCCCAAGTGCAGCAGCCTATCAGTATGCATATTTTATTGACCCTGTTCCAATGAAAGCGGAGTTCCACTCGTTTTTCAGTTTATTAAAAGGGAGCAGCTACAAAAAGTGTAGCTGCTGACTTTTAATAAACAGCCACTCACCTGTCCAGCGATGCGGCCGCCCGAAGCCTCACTCCTCTCCTTCGCCTCTCTGAGGTGCCGACATATTAAGTGTGGGTGCCCGGCTGTGACAGTTTGCAGCTTCACAGGCGGGCGTGCACTGCACGTGCGTGAGTCGATCTGCGCTCTGTGGCCAGGCAATCTTCTGGGACCTTTTGGGTGGAACTCCGCTTTAACTGAAATTGGATTGGTTGCTTTGGAATAATGTACTTTTTATAATTACTCTTGTATTGTCTTCATAACCAAAACCTCTGATTTCTAATGAAGGAAATATTTATGTATATATACTATACTGTATATTATATTTACGATTTCTTGGCCAAAACACAGCTCCTAAATAGAAAGTGTAAAATAATTCTGCTTTCTGTGGCCTGCTGATTTTATCATTCTTGGGAGTAAGGCTGGCCATAGATGGTTTGAATCTCGGCCAGTTCAGCAGGAACCAGTCAAGATTCGAACAGTGTCTGAGCAGGCTGAATGTACCAAGCTGACCAATCTATCAACTTGGGTACAACCAGCCTGTTGGATATAAATGGGATTATCGCTAGCAGCTGCTATAGCCACTAGCAATCCCGTTGAGATTTACTCTTGATTTTTTATTGTGCTCAGGGCAATTTTAACCACTTCCACACTGCCTACCGTATATTTATCCGATTTACGGAATGGCAGCTAGGGGGCACCTGCCGTACTCCGGGGGCCCCCGGCTCGGGCAGACCTGATGTCCGCCGGCGAGCCGTGATGTAAACACGGCGGTTCCCCGCTCTGTCAGTGCGGGCATAGGAGATCTACTGATCCCTGTCACTGTCTGCGCAAACCAATCAATAAATGCCGATTTTTTTTTTTTTTTTTTTTTTTTTTT
>BLSH010092145.1:1632623-1647396 GCA_018402905.1 Glandirana rugosa
AGGGAGATCCCCTTACAACTTCTGTCGCAGAAGGTGGCCTTTTTGGTTGCCATCACTTCTGCCAGGCGAGTATCCGAACTGGCTGCACTTTCGTGCAAGTCTCCTTATTTGGTGATACATAAGGATAAGGCGGTCTTGCGACCCCTTCCGTCCTTTCTTCCAAAGGTAGTCTCTTCTTTTCATATCAATGAAGATATTGTTCTACCCTCATTGTGCCCTCGTCCATTGCACCCGAAGGAATTCGAGTTGCATGCCTTGGACGTAGTTAGGGCCTTACGGGTGTACTTGGCTGCTACAGCTTCTTTTCGAAAAGCTGACGCCCTGTTTGTTTTGCCAGAGGGCCCGCGCAAAGGTTTAGCGGCCTCTTCGGCAACAATTTCTCAGTGGATTAGAAAAACCGTGACCCATGCGTATTCTGTTCTGGGCAAGGTTCCCCCTTTTCCGGTCACGACTCATTCTACCCGGGCGGTTAGTACTTCCTGGGCCTTCAGACACCAGGCTTCGGTGTCACAGGTGTGCAAGGTGGCCACTTGGGCCTCGGTTCACACTTTTACTAAGTTCTACAAAGTTGATGTGTTTGCATCTTCAGATGCTGCTTTTGGCCGCAAAGTTCTGCAGGCGGCAGAGGTTCACTTGGGTACAGTTGTTTTTGCGTTTACCCACCCCTCTTTTTTGACACAGCTTGGGGACGTCCCCACAAAGTCAAGAAGAGCTGCGTCTGTCAGTGAACGTAGGAGAAAAAGGGATTTTATTATAACTTACCGTAAAATCCTTTTCTCCGAGTTCACTGACAGACGCAGCACCCACCCCTCTGGGCTCTGTTTTGGTACGGCTTGTGTACAAACTGGAGAGCTCCTCTGTGAGGGGGGGTTTTAATGTAGGAAAGGAGGACGGCCCCCAGGGGAGGGGCCAGCTGAATTCTTTCCCTGCCTAGTTAACTCCTGGTAAGACGAACATAAAACCCCACAAAGTCAAGAAGAGCTGCGTCTGTCAGTGAACTCGGAGAAAAGGATTTTACGGTAAGTTATAATAAAATCCCTTTTTTTGCTACCACCTATTTTCCTACCTCTAACTGTTCGGCTCTCACCTACTACAAGTTGTCCAGGTCATGTGAATATTTCGACTTGTATCAAAACCCTGAGCCTTACGTTCTGTTGCTGCAGCACTGTCACAATATGTATGATTGTTGACCAGGGAAGGGACGGGGACAGTCCCACTGTAATGGGTGTCCCCAGCTCACAATCCAATGGCTCCAGGGCTTCTTGCAGCATGTCTTCTGTTGTAACCGATGTCAATCAGCACAGGAGGGCTGGACAAGGGAGCATGATGGGCAAGCTGATTATGGGAGATGCTACATATCATGTGGGCACAGTGTCCTGTATGTTCAGGAAGACGAGATAAGCAAACCAACTATGCCAGCATGGATTCTCTCCTGTGCTTGATGTATTTAAAATGAAGCCGACAATGGGGAATCTAGCAGAATTACCAGATATTAAAGCTGAAATAAGGCTCTCCGTAAAGAGCAGGATACATATACCCAAAGCTGTTGCAGAGCTTTTCTATATTTAGAGAAAAAACAGACGCATAGATAGCATACACTTTACTCTTCTGATCTGCAACAAAACATTCTGTTGTCTTAAGATCATTTAATCAAGTCCCCAAGCAGACTGGTTCATTTTGCACCAAGGCCCATGTTGTCACTTTTGTATGGTGGCTTTGGAAGTTCAGATAGACCGTCAAGCTCAGGGGCTCAAGGATCACTCTTCCTCTATCAGGGTGCACTGTACTAGATCTACTAGGCTTTTCAGCATTGGGCATCATCAAATTTATGAGACTACCACCTGGTCTTCTGTTCACATGTTCTCTGGGTTCTACTGCATTGCAGCCCAATCCGATGCCAGCTTTGAGCATAATAAGGTCCTTCAGGCATCTCTTCATGCTGCAGGCCCTCCCCAGTTGTCTGTATTTCTCTTCCGTTCACTGACAGACGCAGCCTTCTTATGACACATGGGGTTATGCTCATCCTACTAGGAGTAGCCTAGGCAAAACAAACAAAAGTGTAGGTTGGCCCCTCCCAGGGGACCGTCCTCACCTTAGCATATAATCCCCCTGCTCTGTACAGCACATCAGTTTTTATTTGCCTAGTGCAAGGAGTAGACCTGGTTCCCTATGGGATCTGCGGTCTCTTGAAGATTCATCTAGGGAAGACTGCTATCAAGAAGCTGGCTAATGGTATAGAGGATATCTCGAATCCTAATCTCTCCCCAGTCCGGCCGACACTATGCGAGCACCCTTAGGGGGGCCCACCGCATAGCGCCCGTTCCGTGCGGGTGGCCAGTGGTTAAAACCCACTAGAGCCCAGTGACTGGTTTGCCTGTCCAGTGGCCTGGCCAGCAGCATGCCTCCTTGCGGGGAGGTAGGTCTACTCTGGGTGGCTACCCGCTGCACCCGTCGGATTAGTGAGTGGACCCCTCTTCCGCCCTAGGGCATGAAGAGTGGTTACCTGGGCAGCTCGGTGGTGGCCAGCCAGTGGGGGTCCGTTAGAGGCCTTCCCCCCACTCCCCCTCCCCCTCCATCCCCGCAGGCACCTTTGCACTAACCGTTCGAATCTGCACCGACCGTCCGGAGCACTGTGTCAGGCAGGTCGTCGCCATTGGATTTTGGAGCACCGCTCGTTAGTGGCCGACCACACGTGTGTAATGGCAGCGTCCATTGTTTGAGAACCATGTGGTTTCCAGCCTGCTCTCTGGCGGCCCCCAGTGGTCGGTTGGGAGAATTGCAGTCCTTGTGCAGGAAGTCCTTAAAAACGGAAGTGGGCTTCCGGTTTGCGCTTGGACAGCGTGGCTGACACACAGTAACAAGCTCCTGGCGTGCAGTTGTTCGTGGGCATTGCTCTTTCGGTTGGAGTGCTGAGGCATCAAACAGCAAGTATAGCTGGCGCTTCCTGGGTGCTGGTAGCGGTGGGTGTAATCTGCCTGGGTCTCCCTGGCTGATTTATGGGGTAGAGGTGGTGGTTACACAGCGGGGGTGCCGGGCTAAGATGTCAGAGTCCGGCAATACTATGGCAGGGGTACCTGCAGATTTACAGTCCACCCCAGGAACGTGTGTGTCCTTGGAACAGCTGAGGGCGGTGTTTGGGGAGTTCTTCCCCCGGGCAGGGGTGCCCGGTCCGAGGGGCCCCCAGAAGCGCCCACCCCCCCTCTTTCCTCAAGGGAGGATTCAGATCTAGAAAGCGCCTCAATGGTCACACCTGTGGATCTCTGAGGGTGAGCCGCCCTCAGAGGGCGAAGAGGATCAGGAGGCTCCTAGTTTGCGGGATAAAGCGATAGGGGAAGCACTGATCACTGATATTCGCGACTCTATGCGACTGGACCAAACAGGGGAGTCTCATGAGTCCGCATATGTTTGTGGACCGCTTACCCTTATGATCAGGTGTTTGAACAGGCAGTGTTCAAGGAATGGCGTAGGCCACCAAGTTCCTTGGCTTTGCCTAAAAGCTTTGCTGTTCGCTACCCCTTTACAAGCTTTACTGAGAGATGGGCTTCCCCGGTGGTGGACCCTGCCGTGGCTCGTGTGAATAAGGCAACCACCATCCCTTTGGAGGGGTCACCATCCTTTAAGGAGGCGGCCGATCGCCGCACAGAGACAGTGACTAAAGCACTATTCTTGTTGGCTGGGTCAGCCATGCGGCCGGCGCTAGCAACTGCTATGGCGGCACAGTCTCCTCGTGAGCACGCTGCTGCACTGCGCACTAGTTTGTCTAGTGAATGTGCACAGGCTGAGGTACAGCGGGTGCAACATTTGGAAGAAGGTCTCCGCTACATATGCCATGCTGCTTTGGATCTTCTCCCCATATTGTCAAAAATGTCTGTTTTTTCAATCGTTATCAGGCGGGTGCTGTGGCTCCGCTCTTGGTCGGGCGACCAGGCTTCAAAGAAAGCTCTGGCAGACCTGCCCTTTCAGGGAGGGTGTCTGTTTGGCCCACGGTTGGATAAAATATTAAGGATTTCACGGGAGGGAAGAGTACTTTCCTTCCAGAGCCGAATCGACGAGATCGTCGTCGTAGGCAGGGTCCTGTCTCTTCTGGTCAGAAGAAGTTTTTTCAGGCGCCCGGCCCAGCGGGCAAGGCCGGGAAGGCATTCACGGGCCACAGCAAGAGGCCCTCGCATCGTAAGCCCGAAAAAGCAGAGGACAAGTCTGCCTCCGCATGATGGGTTGCCCCCACCCGCCTCATGGGTGGGGGGCCGGTTTCTGGGGGTTGCAAGCAGCTCTCTGCCCCCAGAAAAGTCCTTCCCCTCAAACTTGAGGCTCCCGCAGGAGCGTCAGGAAGCGCTTCTAGGCGCCGGTCTGGCGCTCAGCAGACAGAAGTCATCATTAACGCTGGCTTGCCAGCTGGAGTACCTGGGTCTGATTCCGGACACGGTACAGGCAGGGGTGTTTCTAACCCTGTGTTCGCACCAGTGGTTCTCTTTACGGTTCTGTATACGGGTGTTGGGGCAGTCACGGGAACCCTTGGTTTGGGGGATTCAGGTTCCGGCCCTAAAGGGGGGAGAAGTTTTCCCTCCCCTCAATTGATCGATGTAGGTACCGGAACTGAGAGCGATCAGGCTTTGCCTGTCCCGCTGGACAGAAAGGCTGCGCCGCCTGGTTCTGGTTCAGTCGGTCAATGCCACGGAGGTGGCGTAGTTAAACCATCAGGGCGGAACAAGAAGCACAGCAACAGCCGCGGGGGCGGCTCCAATCCTTCGGGGGGCAGTGCTTCACAGGCCTCGGGGTCAGTATCGGTTGCTGTACATTTTTCCTCCTCTAAAGGCTCTACCGTGGGTTGTACGCGGGGTAGAGGCGGGGGGAATCCCAACAATCCTGGTAGCTCCGGATTGGCCCTGGATCCTTGGTACGCCGACTTAGTACGAATGGTGCCAGAGGTTCCGTGGCGTCTTCCACTTCACGGGGACCTACTGTTTCAGGGGCCCGTCTGGCACCTGGCTTTGATGGCCTGGCTATTGAGTCCCAGGTATTGAGGGATAGAGGTGTCTCTGACTCCGTAATCCCTACTATGATTAAAGCACGTAAGGTTTCCTCACGTAAGATTTGTCATAGGACCTGGAAGGCCTATATTACCTGGTGCGAGGCAGGGGGTTGGAACCCCCGCTCTTAGAGTATCCAGAGTACTGTCATTTTTACATCAAGGTCTGGACAAGAACCTGGCGTTAAGTACGCTTAAGGGGCAGATTTCGGCCCTGGCGGTTCTTTTTCAAAGGCCCTTGGCGTCTCATTCATTGATCCGTACATTTGTACAGGGAGTACGTCGTGGCTCCTCGGATACGGTCGCCTTTGGCACCGTGGGATTTGAATCTGGTGCTTTCTGTGTTGCAGAAGCCACCATATGAAAGGATTAGGGACATTCCCTTACAGTTGTCGCAGAAGGTGGCCTTTTTGGAAGCGATCACATCCACCGGGCGGGTGTCGGAGTTAGCAGCATTATCCTGCAGGTCACCTAACTTGGTCCTCCATAAGGACAAGGCAGTTTTGCGACCTTCCCCTTCATTTCTTCCGAAGGTGGTTTCTTCCTTTCATTTAAATGAAGATATTGTTCTCCCCTCATTGTGCCCGCACCCGTCACATCCCAAAGAAGTTGAGCTGCATTCTTTGGATGTGGTGAGGGCCTTGCGGGTGTATTTAAGTTCTACAGCTCCCTTTCGGAAGTCTGATTCTTTATTTTTGCTGACGGAAGGGTCGCGCAAAGGTATGGCGGCCTCGTCAGCTACCGTGTCTCGTTGGATACGGAAGACCGTGACTCATGCATATGAGATTCGGGGCAAGGTTCCCCCGTTTCCAGTCATGGCTCATTCCACCAGGGCAGTTAGTACTTCCTGGGCGTTTAGACACCAAGCCTCGGTGTCTCAGGTGTGCAAGGCAGCTACTTGGGCCTCAGTGCACACGTTTACTAAGTTTTACAATTTGATGTTTCGGCATCCTCGGATGCTGCTTTTGGCCGCAAAGTATTACAAGCGGCAGTATAGGCGCAGTTAGCGCCGCCTGAGAGGGCGTTTTTCTGTTGGGTACAGTTGTTATGATTTTGCCCACCCCTCTTGATTGGCACAGCTTTGGGACGTCCCCATGTGTCATAAGAAGGCTGCGTCTGTCAGTGAACGGAGGAGAAAAAGGGATTTTTTTGTATAACTTACTGTAAAATCCTTTTCTCTGAGTTCACGGGCAGATGCAGCACCCACCCCTCTGCGTTGAGTTTGTACGGCTTGTTACGAACTGATGTGCTGTACAGAGCAGGGGGATTATATGCTAAGGTGAGGACGGCCCCCTGGGAGGGGCCAACCTACACTTTTGTTTGTTTTGCCTAGGCTACTCCAAGTAGGATGAGCATAACCCCATGTGTCATAAGAAGGCTGTGTCTGTCAGTGAGCTCAGAGAAAAGGATTTTACGGTAAGTTATACAAAAAATCCCTTTTTTTCTTAGACCTGTTGGCATCTGTTTACTGAGTTACCCGCCTTTCAGTTCGACTTCTTTTGAACATCCACAGGTTGGACTTCTGTGTGTTTCATTGGACTAGAAAGAAAGTATTAATTTTCTACTCGCTGTAAAACCCTTTTCTCCTATCGTTCACTGACAGACACAGCTCATCATAACGTGTGGGGTTTATGCTCGTCCCACTAGGAGTTAACTAGGCAGGGAAAAGAAACAGCTGGCCCCTCCCATGGGGGCCGTCCTCTCTTCCTACATAAACCCCCTCATAGCATAGCTCTTCAGTTTCAATGCCTAGTTTGCAAGGAGTTGACCTGGCTTCCCTTCAGGGGAATTGCGGTCCTGTTTGTAACCATTTTTTATTTTAATTTCTTTTACTTTTTTGTCTTCTATCAAGCAATTGATCTGCTATCAGGGTTGTCCGATTCGAATTCAATCGGACAATGCCACAGCAGTGGCGTATGTGAACCATCAGGGCGGCACAAGGAGTTCAGCAGCTGCAGCGGAGGCAGCTCTGATACTGCGTTGGGCGGAAGTTCACGTTCCGGCGATCTCAGCCATTTACATTCCAGGGGTGGAGAACTGGCAGGCAGACTTTCTCAGTCGCTAGACGCTGGACCAGGGAGAGTGGTCCCTCCACCCGGAGGTGTTCAAGCAAATTTGCCGCAGATGGGGGACGCCGGACGTGGATCTCATGGCGTCTCGGTTCAATCACAAGGTGGAGACCTTTGTGTCCAGAACGAAGGATCCGTTGGCAGTGGCCACGGATGCTCTGGTGGCCCCCTGGAGCCGTTATCGTCTTCTGTACGCCTTCCCTCCGATAAGACTTCTTTTGCGATTGATACGCAGGATAGTGGCGGAGGGGATACCAATTATCCTGGTGGCTCCAGATTGGCCTCGGCGCACTTGGTACGCTGACGTGGTGCAAATGGTGGCAGACGCCCCTTGGCGGCTCCCATTGCGAGACTATCTTCTGTCTCAGGGGCCCATCTTGCACCCTGCTTTACCCTCACTGGCTTTGACGGCTTGGCTATTGAGTCCCAGGTGCTAAGAGACCGGGGAGTCGCTGACTCCGTAATCCCTACTTTGTTAAAAGCTCGCAAGTGTACTTCTCGCAAGATTTATCACCGCACCTGGAAGGCTTACATAGCTTGGTGCGAGGCGGAGGGCCATAGCCCTTGCTCTTATGTCGTGTCTAGGGTCCTGACTTTTTTTTTGCAACAGGGCCTGATCAAAAAACTGTCTTTGAGTACTCTCAAGGGCCAGATATCGGCTCTGGCGATTCTCTTTGAGACCTTTAGCTTCGCACTCGTTAATTCGTACCTTTGTACAGGGTGTGCGACATGTGGCGCCTGGGGTGAGGACTCCGATGGCTCCGTGGGATCTGAATTTGGTGCTTTCTCTTCTTCAGAAACCACCTTATGAGAATATCAGGGAGATTTCCTTACAACTGCTGTCGCAGAAGGTGGCCTTTTTAGCTGCCATCACTTCCACCAGACAGGTGTCGGAATTAGCAGCACTATCGTGCAAGTCTCCCTACTTAGTCATGCATAAGGATAAGGCGGTCTTGCGACCCTCTCCTTCCTTCCTTCCGAAGGTGGTCTCTTCTTTTCACATTAATGAAGATATTATTCTACCTTCATTGTGCCCTCGCCCATCGCACCCAAACGAGTTTGAGTTGCATGCTTTGGACGTGGTGAGGGCCTTACGAGTGTACTTGGCTGCTACAGCTTCTTTTCGACAAGCTGATGCCTTGTTTGTACTGCCAGAGGGCCCGCGCAAGGGATTGGCTGCCTCGTCGGCTACGATTTCTCATTGTTTTAGAAAAACCGTGACCCATGCGTATTTTGTTCGGGGCAAGATTCCCCCTTTTCCAGTCACTGCTCATTCTACCCGGGCTGTTGGCACTTCCTGGGCTTTCAGACACCAGGCCTCGGTGTCACAGGTGTGCAAGGCGGCCACTTGGGCCTCGGTTCACACTTTCACTAAGTTTTATAAAGTTGATGTGTTTGCATCTTCGGATGCTGCTTTTGGCCGCAAAGTTTTGCAGGTGGCAGTGTAGGCGCGTCTGGCGCCTCCTTAGAGGTTCAGTTTGGTACTGTTGTTAGCGTTTACCCACCCCTCTTTTTGACACAGCTTGGGGACGTCCCCACACGTTATGATGAGCTGCGTCTGTCAGTGAACGATAGGAGAAAAAGGGATTTTATTAAAACTTACCGTAAAATCCTTTTCTCCGAGTTCACTGACAGACGCAGCTCCCACCCCTCGGTGCTCTGTTCTTGTACGGCTTGTGTACAAACTGAAGAGCTATGCTATGAGGGGGTTTATGTAGGAAGAGAGGACGGCCCCCATGGGAGGGGCCAGCTGTTTCTTTTCCCTGCCTAGTTAACTCCTAGTGGGACCAGCATAAACCCCACACGTTATGATGAGCTGCGTCTGTCAGTGAACTCGGAGAAATGGATTTTACGGTAAGTTTTAATAAAATCCCTTTTTTTGGAGTTGATTGAGAGATCATTATGCTTTCAGTACCCCCTTGCTGTGAATCTGGGGCAAGCTGGTAATGAGAGAGGTTATCCTGGGCTGGCTTGCAGTTTTTGTTTTTTTTGCCAGTATAGCCCGAATGATAGTCTTCCTGTGTCCTTCAAAAGAACTCCAAGAAAAGGATTTTACAGTGAGTACAAAAATGTATTTTAAGGTGTTTTTGCTGTTGGATAGCAATGAAGCCAAGTAAAATTAAATTTGTTCTGTTGTGTTTTTTTTTTTTTGACAGGCAGTCTTCTGGACTTTCTCAAAGAAGGGGATGGGAAGTATTTGAAGTTGCCACAGCTTGTCGATATGGCTGCACAGGTATGGGATATGCTGCGTTTTCTCTGCTCATAGTTGTTGTTGCAATCCACAGGTTAATAATTTACCTTACATTGTATGCTTTTGTAGATTGCAGATGGTATGGCCTATATAGAAAGGATGAACTACATCCACAGAGACCTCCGAGCTGCTAACATCCTAGTGGGAGACAATCTTGTTTGTAAAATTGCTGATTTCGGTCTGGCCAGGTTAATAGAAGACAATGAATACACAGCAAGACAAGGTAAAATTACGTTAGTTTTAATTCATTTTCTCCTGAATTCGATTTTCTGCTATTAACAACTGCTGGTAGATTCATACTGGATATATTAAGTACTGGAAGTCTCCCTAGTTAGCCAATGAGTGCAGGTTTCTCCAGTTCATTTTATACTGGTCTCTCTGTAATGGTTCTGCAGTCATCGGTGACTATTATTATTATAGAGGATTTATATAGCGCTGACAGTTTGCGCAGCACTTTACAATATTAGGGCAGACAGTACAATTACAATACAATTCAATACAGGAGGAATCAGTGGGCCCTGCTCGTTAGAGCTTACAATCTAGGATGGAGGGTTAAATGATACGAAAGGGCAATAACTGTGGGGGGTGAGCTGATTGAGAAAGTAAGAAGTGTAGTTGTTAGGTGGTAGGATAGGCTTCCCTGAAGAGAAAAGTTTTCAGGGATCGCCTGAAGGTGGATCGATTAAGGGACAGTCTGACAAATTGTGGTAGGGAGTTCCAGAGGATGGCAGAGGCTCCGGAGAAGTCTTGGAGGCGAGTATGAGAGGAGGTGATGAGTTGGCTGGAGAGCAGGGAGGTCTTGGGAGGAACGAAGACGACGATTAGGTTGGTATTTTAAAACTAGGCTGGTGATGTAGCTGGGAGCAGAGTTGTGGATGGCTTTGTAGCTCATTGTTAGTATTTTAAATTTAATTAGTTGGGCGAGTGGCAGCCATTGGAAGGATTGGCAGAGAGGGATGGCAGACGCTGAACGGTTTGTAAGGTGGTTGAGTCTGGCAACGGCATTCATGATGGACTGGAGGGGGTGCAGTCTATTTAAAGGTAGGCCAATGAGAAGAGAGTTGCAGTAGTCGAGGCGAGAGATGGCCAGGGAGTGAATCAGGAGCTTTGTGGTTTCGTTGGTTAGGAAGGGACGTTTTTTAGAGATGTTGCGGAGGTTGAGGCGGCAAGCCTTAGAAAGTGATTGGATGTGGGGCCAAAAGGAGAGTTCAGAATCCAGGATAACACCAAGCTCCTTAACGTGGGGATGGGTGGATGGTTGTGCCATTGCTCTTGACAGAGAAGTCAGAGGAAATATTAAGAGTTCTGTTTTGGACAAGTTGAGTTTGAGGAAGTGGTGTGACATCCAGGCAGATATGTCTGATCATAAGTTAGTGATGCGTGAGAAGACTGATGGTGTGAGTTGGGGGGGGTGGAGAGGTAGATTTGGGTATTGTCAGCGTAGAAATGATGTTGAAAGCCATGGGATGCTATCAGCCGGCCCAGGGAAGAGGTGTATATTGAAAATAAGAGAGGTCCAAGAACAGAACCTTGGAGGACCCCGACAGAGGAGAGGAGGAGGTAGAATTGTACATGGCACTACTTGTCTGTGTTCCTGTTTACACAGGACTCCACTACCCAGGTCAGGCCAGTATAAATGTCTATTCCTTGCAGAGTTATTTAGACCAGAGCTGCTGCTGTTTTGTCTGTCCCAATCTCTGATGAAGGTTCCTTGCTGTATGGAGCTCCTATATGTTCCTGAGGTGTTTGTGTGCAGTAATTGCACACAAGTGGCCATAGTGGCTTGTCAGTTGGGGGAGATGGATGGTCGTCTGGGCTTTTCTTTACTCTTTAAAAAAAAAAAAAAGGAAAATTTAGAAGTGTCAGCGTTGTCTGGAGCAGCTGGGCACGGCATATACTGAAACCGCCGCATGCATTAGCACTATTTTATGTTTATACTGTGGCAACTGGGTACTGGTTTTAACCCAAACAAATTTTCCTGCTTTTTCCCTTTGGCTGGGACTCAATGACGTTGCAGATTAAGAACTAGTTTGTATTAAACTTTGTTCAGCGCAATAGTGGATCGTAGCTAAGCTATTTCAGGTAACCCTTTCCTTAGTTCAGATCCACAGGACACGCTTATTTAAGTGCCTGTCAGTGGAGCAACAATGTAAGCAGGCCTTGTTTTGCCCACCCCTTGTGGGAGACTATCTTTTGACTCTTACTAGACAAAATCATTGACACTGCGATGGGAGGAAGACTGCTCACTTCCGAGCTACACAAAGATAAGGATCTGCAACAAAGGTTAACACTTTCCTATTCTCCAAGTCAGGCTCCAGTTACAGAACCCACAAGTTTTTTTCACCACCTCAAGGTTAGAGGGTTTGAAGCATCCATGGTAAGCAATGGTCTCAAAGTCTATTGATAAATCGGCCCCACGTGCTTCATCAGAGGTGGGGGGAACAGCTGGACGTTTGAGCGTAATTGTAAAGGCCCTTGCTCCAGTTGTGGGTTTTCTTTGTATCTGAGATTGTCCATGTATCCAGGATTAGACTATCTGCTGCTGCGTGAGCAGACATCTCTGGTCTTGGACTCCAATGTGTCTATATTGATGTTGGACCTTGGATTACTTTGACATCAGGTTTGACAGCTTCAATCCCAAACTTAGTCTTTCTAGCAGAACTATATGTAAGTGCTGGGATTGATGGTATCCACCTGCACTGTGATTCTATTCTCCATTTCCACTCCTGAAATTTGCACATAATGTCTGCACGGTGTTGGACAAATCCAGTCTTTCTCTTATTGCAGATGGCTTGTGTTCAGTTCTGCTCAGCTGCCCAATTGGGACTCTGAGTCCCAATAGAAATGAATGAACTACCAGCACACAGCCGAAGTTTCGAAAATTTCCTCTGTATTACTTTTCTGATGACAGCCCAAAATTTGGGATTTTCTTTTACTTTCAGTGATAATGGTAAACAAGACAAATAAAGAGGGTGAATCTTCCTAAGGGACACACAGGGATGCTTAGTTTTGCAAAACCCTGTTTAAAACTATTCAGAACATTTGTTATCACAAAACATGAGAGCTCTTAAATCTCCTCCACCCAATTTGATTGATATAGAACACAGAAGAACAGTTTGACTCCTGCAAGTCATCAAAGGGTACAGTAATAGATGAAAATGTTGGTGCGCGGTAGCTGATCTTTCATCAACATTTTATTATCTATGGGCTAAAATCTGGTCATGACAAAGACACTTATGTGTTTCGGCCATTAGGTCTTAATCATAGCTGTGATTAAGGCCTCATTGGGCAAACTATGTTAGCGGATTTTAGCCGTTTGATAAACTGTGGATGAAAGGTCAGCTACTGAGTGCCACGGTTTTCTTGTTTTTATTCTTATCCCATAAGATAGCCTTTTTGTGGCCACCACTTCAGTTGAAAAGTTTCAGCATTGTCCTGTAAGGATCCTCAATTGATTTTACGTTCTACATAAGGTTGTTTAACATCTAAGACCTCCTTTTTGGCCAGGGTGGTCTCTGCATCTTACCTAATTGTGGATTTTGTGTTACCTATGTTGTGTCCAGCCTGGTTTCTGCAGATGTTCATTTTGACTGAAAAGTTTGGCAAGCTGCTATTTAATGCCTTTTGTTTCCCCCTCTTTTTTTGTTTGGTTGGTTCGCCTGTGTTTACACGTGCTTGCCTCTCAGTTTGGACTGCTTTTGGCTGTACCTTGGTTGCTCATTACCAATAAAGCTGTGTCTCTCAATGGCCAATAGACAAAATAGAATATTTGTACTTACTGTAAAAATCCTGTCCCACAGCCCATTGAGATACATGGCTCCCTTCACTCATATGCCTTTGTTTCCTCTTTGGACTGCTTGAGACATGCAAGGATGAGGTGGGAGGGGTTATAGCCTCTTGTTGGCTGGCCTTAAGTTCCCATTTTTCCTGTAGGGACCCCTTTCACACAGGCTTTTCGATCACTTGCGCCTGTCAGTTTTTCAGGCGAAACTGATCGGACCCTCCATTCATTCCTATGGAGCAGCGAATGTCAGTGGTGACATGTCCGGTGACACCCGCTGCTATCCAATCCTGTCTGTGAAATCAGGCAGTCTTTTTTCATCTGATTTCCCCGGTCATCCACCTGCTCAGTGGGGATCAGCGGCTAAGTCTTAAGTTACAATATAACCATTGGTTTCTTGTTACCAATAAAGGTATGTCCCTGAACGAGCTCAGAGAAAAGTATTTTACGAGTACAAAAATGCTGTTTTTTTTTGAAGGTCCATTTTGTTCTGGTCATTTATTGAAAAGCTTCAGTGCTTAGTGTTACTAAACACACAACAGTAAAACCTGTCATATGCCAAATAGCGTGCTTGTTATACTCACTGTGGAACTTAAGGGGTTAATCCTCTGCATTGTGTAAAAAGGCACTTTGATCCTATATTTTTATTTATTTTTAGGTACTTGTATAGCGCCGTCAATTTACGCAGCGCTTTACATATACATTGTACATTCACATCAGTTCCTACCCTCAAGGAGCTTACAATGTAAGGTTCCTAACTCACATTCATACATGTACTAGGGCCAATTTAGACAGAATCCAATTAACCTACCAGCATGTCTTTGGAGTGTGGGAGGAAACCGGAGTACCTGGAGGAAACCCACGCAGGCACAGGGAGAACATGCAAACTCCAGGCAGGTAGTGTCGTGGTTGGGATTCGAACCAGCGACTCTTTTGCTGCCAGGCGATAGTGCTATCCACTATACCACTGTGCCGCCCCACTACACCACTGTGCCGCCCATATATGCACAGATCCTCCCCTCCTGCAGGGTCTCTCTTGGCAAGGCCACATAATACGCAGTGAGGGTAGTCATCCTGAACATGCTCAGTTTGGTCTCTATTGCTGGAGAGAACATTTCCTTGTTCCTCAGAGCTAGCCAGGTCACATGATATTGACATCACACATGTGGATGTCTATATAGGCTATAGAGGAAATCTCCTCCCACCAGAACACTCAGCACTTGGGTAGACCCTGCTGTATACCACGTCATACGCGGTATACAGATGAGCCAAAAAGGTATATGGGGCAGTATTTTAATGTGAAATGATTTACAAGCTGATGAACTATTGTCATATTACTGAGTTTAGTAACACTTTAATGAATGGCGCATACTGCACCATATGTCGTCCCAGATGGGTTCACGACTCACAAGACCACCCTCCTCTAAAGGAGATATCGGATATATCTGTAGGTGTACACACTACAGTTATAGTACACTGGACCGATCGAGACTCCTTGTTCCTTTACAAGAGAGGTCGTTATCTCTGGTTTGACTCGTACAAGTCCTACTGATGGGAGTGACGCATAATACACCGGAACGGTTCTCTCTGGGACGTCCTCCCCTCCTAGACACGTATATACCCGCCGTGTCACCACATCACCCCGC
>BLSH010092145.1:1651781-1665432 GCA_018402905.1 Glandirana rugosa
TGGGTTCTTTGCATTTAAGTCAATGGGCGCGTTTTTCTTTGCATTTGAGTCAGTGGGAGGCGATTTTTGCATTTAAGTCAATGGGAGAGAGACAGCAAAATCGCTGATGTACTGAAATTGCACAAAAACCCAGTGGTATTCACATGGAAACGCATGCCTAAGGGCTAGTTTACACTTGCTTCGGCTTCAACGCTCATTAAAGCTCATACAGCTTCAACAAGCTTTTATGATGTTTTTGAGGCTTCGGCGGTACTTCGAAGAGGCTTCAGTGAGGCTTTGACGATGCACTTTTGAAGCTTTGTTGATATCTCGTTCCTGCAATTTCTCCAAAACAAAGTGAAGCTAAAGCTGAATTAAAGCCTCTGAAATGCCACAGGTGCTTCAAACGGGCTTTGTCATAGACTTCTATGGAGACGTTGGAGAGGCTTTGAAGCCTGGCTAAAGCTACATGGGGTATAATTTTTGACGCAAAGCTGAAGCGCAGCTAAGCCAACGCAAGGTGTAAACAGGACTGTAAGCCAACCATTTTATTTAGTGACATGGACTTTGACTGGCGTTAAGGGAGCTTTAACAATGCCTGTCTGACACTGTTTTGAAGCAAGTGTAAACAAACCCTTAATCTCAATGTGTTGTGTGAACCCTAGTGCCACTGAATGTGACTGTATATAGGTAATATATCAAGTGATAAATGTGATCCCAAAAAATCAAACAAGTGGTAATTGTGACAGGTTGCTGCAATATCTAATATAGGTCACACTATATACAAATGGTAAAGAGAAATGATACTGCGCAGCCTAAGAGATACAATCCTTCCAGTGTGAATAAGTAGATCATAGAAATAAGTGACAGTGCTTCTAATAAAACCAAGTATGTGAGCAAACATGCATATAACAAACACTATGTGTAAAAAACTGGATGGTAGGACTGCTACTGCGGACTCCAGAGTGGTCCTGTAAGTGACATTCAAAAAATCATAAACAGACAAGTCTCTATGATTATAATGTGTAAAGTGCAGTACGTGCAAAAATCTTTTCCAAACAGGTAAAGGTGGTCCACTCGTGTAGTCCCAGCCTGTTTTGGAGAGAGTCTTCAGCACTCCGCCAAAAGGGCTGATTGCAACGTGATGCACTCCCCGTCCCGTGCTCCCAGAACTCCCAGAACAACTAAGTAATTTATTAAAGCCAAATGCCTGCTTACATTAAAAAGAAAGTATAAAAGCCGTGGATATACAAAGATGGCAACTCGTGCCTCTTACTCTGCCTCCAATAACGTTCGTCCGGTCACTTCCGCCTACGCGTTGCGTCACGTCACGTGACTTCATAAATTACTTAGTTGTTTACACCTACTACACTATGGGAGCTCTCTATTCTTATCTCCACCGGATCCCCACTTAAATGAGTACCACACTGTTGGAAGCTGACCGCTTGGAATAGGGAACAGTAAGAAGGATGGGTCTTAAAGGAGAAGACACCATAATACAACTAGGAAAAGTTACACATAGGCGATTGCCCTATCTTTTGGAGGTGAGAGTTCTGGGAGCACGAGACGGGGAGTGCATCACCTTCCAATCAGCCCTTTTGGCGGAGTGCTGAAGACTCTCTCCAAAACAGGCTGGGACTACACGAGTGGACCACCTTTACCTGTTTGGAAAAGGTTTTTGCACGTACTGCACTTTACACATTATAATCACAGAGACTTGTCTGTTTATGATTTTTTGAATGTCACTTACAGGACCACTCTGGAGTCAGCAGTAGCGGTCCTACCATCCAGTTTTTTACACATAGTGTTTGTTATATGCACGTTCGCTCACATACTTGGTTTTATTAAAAGCACTGTCACTTTTATTTCTATGAAGCCCTTAATCTCATTGCAGTTTCAGCACACACGTGTGAACCCAGGCTAAAGGGGCTGCTTACCTGCAGCAGGGCTAAATGTAAAATAAAAAAAAACCTCCTGCCCGACATCCAGAACTGCATGTCCCAAGCAATATGCTTTGCACATTACTGCATGAGATGCTCATGAAAACCATAGGAAGTTGTGTTTGGTAAACGTTTAATAAAGGAAGTTTGTAGACTGCTTTTGCGTTGCTAACATGGAACATGCACAGGCTTTTTCAATTGATTGTGTACTCGCTCCAGGCCGGTGATAGTCAGGCAGCGTTTTCAGTAGGCCAGAAATGGCTTTCTCTATTTCTCTTTGACTTTCTTTGTCTGACCTGCACTGGGAAATATAGAATCTCAAGAGATTCCAGGGAAACCGCTCTGTTTCATACATTTGCCCAGTTGTACACTTTTACCCTTCTTCTTGGTCAGTAGTTTGACGAACTAACTATATGAAACTCTTTCCACAGGAATGGTGAATAGGGAGGTGCTGGAGCAGGTGGAGCGTGGCTACCGAATGCCCTGCCCTCAAGGCTGCCCAGAGTCCCTGCATGAATTAATGAAGTTGTGCTGGAAGAAGGACCCAGATGAGAGGCCAACCTTTGAATATATTCAGTCATTTTTAGAAGACTACTTTACAGCAACAGAGCCACAGTACCAACCTGGAGACAATCTATAAGAGGGAGAGTAATCATAAAATGCACAATACTTGCCAAAAGTATACAAGAGACTTTCCATAAGTTCTTAATTGCTCCTGTAGCGGAATGGAGAGTCTTGATCACTCTGCATGCTTATGGCGAATTGGAAATCCACAGTACAGTTGCACAAAACCACTTTTAAAGTATTGCAAGCAAAATGGACAAATCATATGATTCAGAGCAGGTCCCAAAGAATGGTCAGTGGTGGTGTGGATGGTTGGTTAAGCCATTAAGAACTCAATGTTCAGCCCGCTGTTTTAATACAGATTTCTCTTTTTATTTCTATCTTTTCTGAAGCAAACATTTCAGGAACATCAAATAGGGGCTCATCACTGGACCAAGCATTTCATTCCTGGTCGATCGATAAGATCTTGTTGTGTTTTTGTTTTTTATATACATCATATGCTGACATATACAGCATGAAAATGCATTGCCTTCCACTAGCTACAATGCCCATGGATGAAGTGAAGGGAAATTTAGCCATCTCCCCAAAAGGCTAGACATTGTGTTAAATTTAGACATTACATTACTAGTACTCCGTTTCAATGGGCATACATCTCCCTTTCTTTGTTGTCACTATTGTCATACAGGGGAGTGAGCACTTAATCTGAGCTTGCTGCAGAGTCACTGGACATTCCTCCAGAGGCTTTTCCTCTGCACTCAACCTCTCCAAACTATGATAATTGAATTGCCTAAAACTGCCTGCGGGACATATAGTGGTGTTTTTACATCAAGCAATATCCAAAAATGTTTGTTTTATGCATTAAAGGTGATTTTTTTTTTGTTCCCCCATAACTCTATCATGGGCAATCGGAAGTGGTTATAGGTTATTTAAAGTGCAGATAATCATGTATGCAATCTCATGCATTTTTGATACAATTTTTTTATGCTATTTTTGTGACTTTTTATTTGTAAGAAGTATCGGAATCACACATCTATGACACTATTTGAGAATTTCCTGTACTTCAGGGATTTCAGTGATAGCACTTTGGCTTATCTTTGATTGACTAATATTAGTGTGAGGTGACTGGAGCAAAATGTGAACACTTTAAATGACTGTATTCTGACATGGTTTATTTACTGTGGTTGGAGCGCAAGGTCCCCAGTGTCAAGCTGGCTGGACAACAACGCTTGTGCAAATTTTCACAATTACAACTGACCCATATCTGGCAATAATTGTTTTTTCTTTTTGAATTTTCTTTTCTTGTTATTATGTTTATCTAACAATAAAACAAAGTTCTAACTTGTATTTCCCATTCTACATTTCAAACACTACAGTCTGGACAGGTCCAAGATCAGTTCTTCTTCCTCTGGGCATACTTGCTAACATTTCCAGTGTTTAACACCAGGGACCAGCTAGGCAATACCCTCATCCCGCCTATTTCCACAAAACAAAATCATTTTACCCATTTATTTAGGATTGTTGGCAAATATGTACAGATACCTGGTAATGTGGAACTATATTTTGTTTACGACTCCCAACATGTGTTTTCAATGGCAGTGCCATCACAACATTGTTCCTTTTAAAATGAGACTTTTTTTTTTTTTTTTTTTCTTTCCTTTTTTTTTTTTTTTTTTTTCTTTTTTTTTTTTTTTTTTTTTTTTTTTTTTTTTTTTTTTTAAAGGGCTTTATACAAAAATTATGGAAGTGTATCTTTTTATAAGACTTTTCAAACTACGGCAATTTAACTCAAACTCTGTAAGTTTCTGTACTAAGTAAAAAAGCATCAGTGCTTGGCAGTCCGACTGGCTGTCAATCATTGTCTTTTCACTACTAAACATTGATCATGTAATCATCATTTGTATAGTAACAAATTAACTGAGTATTTCTTGCATTGGAAATGATTGTGATGATGCATATCTAACAGGAAGGGGATCTTACTGGTTGATACATTTAACACAGTTTTATGTTAAATATGATGCCTGTTGGAGCAACAGGAGATCAATATGTAAAATAAACAAAATCCTTTTTCTTTTTTACAAACTTGGTCTAATTTTTTGGGGGGTGTTTCAAAAAGCTACACAGTTCTGGTAGCTATCAAACTAATAAAGCAAACTGTGATGGGCAATGCCACTGACCAATATATGCAAGACAAGATAAAGCTAGGTGGCTAAAGTTTGCATCCCAGGATTCCGGCTCAATAGGAGAGCAGACCTCTAACACAATTAGTTGTTGTTTACCTGCACTAGCTTCATCCATTCAGATTGGCTCTGATGAAGAGATATGCTGTATACCCATGTGATATCAACTTACTGTAAATGGTATGCCTGTATGTTGATATAAAGGATTTATGTGTAATTTATAATCATTCTCTTCTTGGATAAAAGCAGTTCCACACTCTATTCTTGGCCATCTGGGAGTTTTGGGTCCATTCACACCCAGCTGGTCAATCACAGTGCATTTAAAGCGGTAGTAAACCCATGCATTTAACAGGTTTAAAACCAGTCACATTTCCGGCATGTGCCGGAAATGTAACACTCCCATTGGCTGTGCTCTAAACCAAACTGTCAAACCATCCAATGGCTGGTATCATAGCTGATCACATGTGCAGCATCATGGCAGTTGTAGATTAAAAAGAGGCCAAGATGGCAGCTTCCTTGGCTGAAAATGATAGGAGGGTTTACTACCACTTTAACACAGGTGCATTATGTCGCAGGTTAACATGTTGAGTTAAGGCAGCCCATTATTTATTTATTTTTTAATTTCAGGTACTTATAAAGCACCGTCAATTTACGCAGCACTTTACATATGCATTGTACATTCACATCAGTCCCAACCCTCAAGGAGCTTACAATCGAATTCACTGAAATCAGATGTTCTCGTACATTCCCTAAAAAACGCGAATGCATTTTAAGGTGTGTTATGTGCGTGAAGGGCTTTCAGGTGTTGAGCTCTTTTTCCATTATATAAAAAATAATGGCCACAGCAGAGAACTACTGCTATAATCACTAGAAATTTGTCAGGTGGATTATTTCGCCAGCATTTACCAAAGGTCTATGAAAGCATAGTTTAAACCAACATAATATTTTCTACCAGTGTTTGCAGCATAACCAGAGATGCATGTAAAGTATGTGCAAAAGCAAGTAGTTACCTGGCTGCTTTACAACAAATTTCAAGAAAAAGGTATTGGTCTGGTGGGCCTGCTGAAGTACCAATAACATGGTAAACTAATACATGATTCAGAACTGTGGAGAATTTTAAATTCTATAATTATAATTTGACTGGGCACAAGATATCTGCTCTGTTAACATAACCCTTTCAAGCATTGCATTAAGTAATCTGCAAGGTATAAAGGGTGGCCTCATCCTGCCCCGATCTGCTTTTAGAGAGTAGAGATTACTTGTGTTTTTTTTGCGGGTTAGCACCGCTTTCCCATAGATTTCTATGAGGTCCTGCAGTTTTAGAAAACACACCAAAGCTCCTTCAGGCTTGGTTCACAGTAGTGCAAATTTGGATGTGGGTTTGTCCGCATCCAATTCGCATGACCAGAGATTGTGCCCGGCTCTCAATGGAGCTGGTTCACACATCTCCGGTGCGAATTACGCAGGATTCCTGTCCGTCTTTTGGCCTGTTTCAGGTCCGAATTCAGCCAAAAATTCGGGCTGAAACGGGTGAACGGAGACGCATGGGACCCCTGCTGTGAGCATCTAAGTGCTGCAGTGTGAACCCAGCCTCAGTGTGCTTTCTGAAACCGCATCATCATTGAAGTCTATGGGAAAGTGCAGCAAACACCCACAAAGCCCCGTGGGTTAGCTTTGCTTTGCTCAAATTGCAGCAGGACTGCACCTGGGCAGTGTGAAGCCACCTTTAAAGTGGATGTAAACCCACCAATCACCCAGTATAAACTAATGGCACAGTATTAATGTATATATACATGCAAGCCTCCTGCATGTATCCCTACCTTGCAAATGTCACCCCCTTCAGCAGTTGGAGCCCCGCAAAACTCTGGAATCAGTGGGTGGGTCTCTTTGCCAGAGCTTGATAGGCGGAGTCATGATGTCAAAAGACTCCCCACCCACCTCTCTTCTCTTTCTGCTGGCTCTAGGGGCTGACTGCACCATGAATATCCTCAGTCACACTGATCACTCCCCACGATGAGTAACATCCAGTCAAAACTCAGGAAAGGCACCTAATGACTTCAGCATGCCCAATCATGCTGAGGTGTGGAGCAGCTAATCTTGGGAGAACTGGAGAACAAAGGAGGAGGGATGTGAAGCTGGAATTCTAACACACACTCTGCTCTCATGCTCGTTCAGAGATAAAGAAATCAGATGTCAGTCACAGCAGTGGGGGATGTGGGGACCCAAACTTATCTGTGTGTCATTTTTTATCTTGCTGAAAAAAGAAAAGGGGATTTCTCAGCTGGATTAACGCTTTGTGGCAAGACTGGGCACAGATTAATTGACATCCTCTACTGTACCAGGTAGAAGTCTTCCTTAAAAAAAAACCCATCATGTTTACATCCACTTTAAGCCTTTTTTTTTTTTTTTTCTTTTTTGCAAGAAATTATGAAAAATACATATCTGCAAAAAACTTTGTTTAAAGGATAACGTAACCTTTTCATAAAAAAGATAATAAATGCAGGAAAAAATGTGCATATTTTTTTTTTCTAGGAAGCCTGCAGAGCATTGCACCCGCAATCATCAGATCAAGAGTGCAAAGCAGGGCTCCTGTAGACTCTCAAGATAGCGGTCTGTCCGTGCCTCATACGGACAGGCAGTTACTTGAGAGCGGAAAGAATCCATGAACTATAAAGGTGCTCACAAGCGCCTCCGCAGTTCATTGAGAACTACAAGCCGTCAGCCGCAATGACGGTAGTTGTAGTTCATGCATTCACAGGAAACTATAAATGAATGACTCGGCCGTGTGGGTGAAGCTCAGTTGTTCTTTTTAAAAAGTGCCAGCAGGTAGGGAGAGAAGATCCCCCCTCTGCTGTCACAGAGCGGGAGAGATTGGCGGAATTGGAGGCAGGAGCTGGTAAATACGGGTGGAATTTATAACCTGTTCCAAAAGGTGAACTTATCCTTGAAATCCTGGACTATCAATTTTTAAACGTGGTGTTTTTCTGTTTAGTCTTTGATTTACAATACCACACATGGTGTCCCACAATAGGTATTGAAAATTATAGGAAAGTAAGCTGTGCATGGCCAGCAAAAAACATCATTCCAATCCAGGATCTCCGTTCTGGAATCCTTTTAGGATATAAGCAGATGGTTGGTGATGTAATTATACAGTGCACTTTTGGATGTACAGTTGTGCTCATGTTACATACCCTGGCACAATTTGATTTCTTTGCCATTTTTCAGAGAATATGAATGATAACACAAAAACTTTTCTTTCACTCATGGTTAGTGTTTGGCTGAAGCCTTTTATTATCAATCAATTGTGTTTACTCTTTTTAAATCATAATGACAACAGAAACTACCCAAATGACCCTGATGAAAAGTTTACATACCCCAGTTCTTAATACTGTGTATTGCCCCTCTAACATCAATGACAACTTGAAGTCTTTTGTGGTATTTGTGGATGAGGCTCTTTATCTTCTCAAATGGTAAAGCTGTCTATTCTTCTTGGCAAAAAGCCTCCAGTTCCTGGAAATTCTTGGGCAGTCTTGCATGAACTGCACGTTTGAGATCTCACCAGAGTGGCTCAATGATACTGAGGTCAGGAGACTGAGATGGCCATTCCAGAACCTTCACTTTATTCTGCTGTAGCCAATGACAGGTGGACTTGGCTTTGTGTTTTGGATGATTGTCATGTTGGAATGTCCAAGTACATACCATGTGCAGCTTCCTGGCTGATGAATGCAAATGTTCCTCCAGTATTTTTTAATAACATTACTGCATCTTGCCATCAATTTTGGCCACATTTCCTGTGCCTTTGTAGCTCACACAGCCCCAAA
This sequence comes from Glandirana rugosa, assembly GCA_018402905.1. Lineage (NCBI taxonomy): Eukaryota > Metazoa > Chordata > Amphibia > Anura > Ranidae > Glandirana > Glandirana rugosa. The sequence goes on from BLSH010092145.1 coordinate 1,660,263, forward strand.
ACATCAGTGATCCACCTCCGTGTTTCACAGTAGGAATGGTGTACCTTTCATCATAAGCCTTGTTAACTCCTCTCCAAATGTAGCATTTATGGTTGTGGCCAAAAAGGTAAATTTTGGTCTCATCACTCCAAATTACTTTGTGCCAGAAGGTTTGAGGCTGGTCTCTGTGCTGTTTGGCATATTGTAAGTGGGATACTTTGTGGCATTTGCGTAGTAATGGCTTTCTTCTGGCGACTCGACCATGCAGCCCATCTTTCTTCAAGTGCCTCCATATTGTACATCTTGAAACAGCCACACCACATATTTTCAGAGTCCTGTATTTCACTTGAAGTTATCTGTCGGTTTTTCTTTGCATCCCAAACAACTTTCCTGGCAGTTGTGGCTGAAATTTAAGTTGGTCTACCTGACTGTGTTTTGGTTTTAACAGAACCCCTTTTCTCTTACGTTCATTGACAGGCGCAGCCTCTATTCATGACACGTGGGTTTATGCACCTTTTACTAGGAGTAGACTAGGCAGAACGAAAGTTCAGAAAAGCAAAGCTGGCCCCTCCTCAGCATATAACCCCTCAGCCCTGCATAGCATATCAGTTTTCTTCTGCCTAGTGCAAGGAGTTAGACCTGGTTCCCTGCTGGGAACTGCGGTTTTTCCTCTTATGTTTTTAGCGCAAGCCTTCTGATGAAGACTGCAATCAAGTAGCTGGCTGGGGACCACGTGGATGTTCATAGGTCCTGTCATTTCCCCAGCACAGCCGATGGATGCGAGCCACCCTGAGCACTGGCGGGGTCCGCCACATCCTGCCTGTTCTGTGCGGGCGGCCAGTGGGTTAAAGGTCCCACCTTGCGTGCCCAGTGTCCAGGCTATGGCCGGTTCCAGGGGTCGCTTGGCCAGCAGCATCTCTCCCCAGGGGGGAGGAAGGTCTGCATTGGGTGGCTACCCGCTACGCCCGTCTGGATGGGTGAGTGACACCCTCCTCCCCCCTGGGGCAGAGGGGGGCAACTAGCGGTACCGTTCCGGTGGGTGGGGTACAGGCCCACTGGTCCCTGTCATGTCCTTCCTCCTCCCCCCCGCACGCCCCCCCCACGGCCTGCCCGCTCCGCTGCCAGTCCCACCGCCGCTCGCCTGCTACACACGATCGGATCGATCCACGGACCGCTCCGTCAAATGCCATGCAGCTGCTGCCATTTTGTCGGCGTCGGCCGCCATTTTTCCGCGGACACGGCCATTTTGGAGGTGTTTGACCTCTAGTGGTTGTCGGTGGCCATTTTTGGTTGGTCTCCCTGTATGGGAGTTTTCCATGTGCTTTTGGCTCCATTCCCCCTGGGAACACAGCGGCAGCAAGACTATCAGCTTCAGCAGCTCGGGCAGCGGCACATCTGGTGGCATTGGCAGACAGTGGCAGCCTCCTGGGGCACACAGTGGCGCAGGGTTACGCAAGTATTGCTGGCTTTCTCCCTGGGGTGCAGGGACGGCGGTGCTGAGTCCTACTGGGCAGTTTTGAGGCCTTGCAGGGGGTGGCACTGAGGGGGTGATGGCTGGTTGGCCTCACAAGTGTCCTGGTGGTGGCGTAATGTCGGCTGAACAGACAGCTTCTTCTCCAGAGGGGTCCGCAGAAGCGCAGGCCGCGCTGGGACCTCTGGTTCCCCTAGATCAATTGACCTCCATCTTAGAGGGGTTTTTCGCCCGGGGGGAATCGGACCGGTTTAGGGGGGCCCTAAAAAGCTCCCCCCCCGCAATCCTCTGAGGAGGACTTGGAACCGGAAGGGGGCTCTGGGGTCACAGGAACCCCCATGGAGCTCTCAGACGGAGAGCTGGAGCCTTCGGATGGGGAAGAGGAGCAGGGGGCCTTGGTGGCACGCGAAAAGGCCCTGGTGGGCGACCTGGTTGCGGCCATTCGCAATTCACTGTGCCTGGATCAGGCTGGAGAGGCACATGCGTCTGCCTATACTTTTGGGTCCAAGAAGCACTCTCGTGCTCCTAAGGTTTTTCCCTACCTCCAGTATTTTGACCAGTATGTGTATAAGGAATGGAAACGTCTGCTGAATTCCTTTACCCTGCCAAAACATTTCTGTGCGCTATCCATTTGAGGATAGCCTGTTACAGAAATGGGTCTCCCCCGTGGTGGATCCGCCAGTGGCCCGCATGAACAAGGCGACAACTATTCCCCTGGAGGGGTCTCCCTCTTTTAGGTATCCGGCCGATAGGCGGACGGAAGCAGTGTCTAAGGCACTCTTTTTGGTAGTGGGGGCAGCCATGTGACCGGCCTTAGCGTCTGTCATGGTATCTCGGTCGCTCACGGAGTGTGCGATACAGTGGAGTGAGGTCGAAGCTGGTCGGGTGACCACACATCCAAGAAAGGTCTCGCGGATCTTCCCTTTCAAGGTGGCCGGCTTTTTGGGCCCCAATTGGATGAAATCATTAAGGATTTCACTGGGGGGAAGAGTACGTTTCTTCCCGAACCCAAGCGGCATGACCAGCACCGCAAACAGGGACCTCGGCCCACTGGGCAGAAGCGTTTTTTTCATTCGCCCGGTCAGGCGGGCAGGAACTCCCGGCCCGGCAAGTCTGCCTCGGGCTCTGGTAAGCGCCCCTGGCAACGCAAGCCCAAAAAGACGGAGGATAAGTCCTCCTCCGCATGATGGGTTGCCCCCGCCCGATCCTCGGGTGGGGTCCGACTTCTGGGGTTCGCGGACCGTTGGACCGCCCGCATCTCCGACCGTTGGGTGGGGGAGGTGCTGTCCTCCGGGTACAAGATAGAGTTCAGCCCCCGGACAGGTTCTTCCCGTCCAATTTAAGGCTCCCTCCGGAGCGTCGGCTAGCTCTGCTAGGGGCTGTGCGGTCGATGTCCGAACGGGGGTGATTGTGGCAGTCCCTCCGGCGGAGAGATTCTGCGGCTTCTATTCAAACCTCTTTGTGGGGGGGGCAGGCTTGAAAGCGCTCAATCACTTTGTGAAGACGCGCAAATTCAGGATGTAATCAGTCCGTTCGGTCGTGGCCGCCCTGCACCAAGGGGACTGGACGCATATCTACATGTTCTCATCTATGTCAGCACCAGCGCTTCCTGCGCTTTGCTGTGGGGGACCTTCATTACCAGTTTGTGGCTCTCCCCTTCGGCCTGGCCTCGGCTCCGCGGGTGTTCGCCAAGTTACTGGCCTCGGTGCTCGCCCTGTTGTGGCAGAGGGGCATTGCCATGGTGGCATACCTGGACGATCTCCTCCTGCACACAGATTCGGCGCAGGCTCTGGAGGACAATGTTACTGTTACCCTGACCTCACTGAGGGACTTCGGTTGGCTGATCAACCTGTAGAAGTTGACATTGACCCCGTCCTGTCGCCTCGAATATCTGGGTTTGATATTGGATACGGTGCAGGCGAAGGTATTTCTACCTCCGGACAAGTTGCTGGCATTGCAAGTAGCAGTGCGGTCACTCCTGTCACGACGGTGGTCCTCCTTACATTTTTGCATGCGGGTGCTGGGACACATGGTCTCGTCCTTCGAGGCGATACCGTATGCCTGGAGTCACACCTAGCTCCTGCAGCGAGCGATACTACTGCAGTAGGACAGGTCCCCATCGTCTCTGGACCGTCTGATCCGGCTGGATCATCTGACCAGGGGGTCGTTGGCTTGGTGGCTTCAGGCCCCGGCATTGACCCTGGGGAAGTCGTTTCTCCCCCTAAATTGGTCGATAGTCACGATAGATGCCAGCCTCTCAGGCTGGAGAGGAGTCCTGGGGAACCTGTCGGCTCAAGGCCGTTGGTCGACGCAGGAGTCTCGACTTCCGATCAATGTGTTGGAGCTGAGGGCGATCAAGCTTTGTCTTCTCCGCTGGTCAGCGAGGCTGCGTGGCCTCCCGGTTTGGGTTCAGTCGGACAATGCCACGGCCGTGGAGTACGTGAACCATCAAGGCGGAACAAGAAGCTCAGCGGCAGCCCACATCCTAAAGTGGGCAGAGCTTCACATGCCGGCAATCTCTGCCATCTAGATTCTGGGCGTAGAAAATGGAAGGCGGACTTCCTAAGTCGCCAGAAGCTGGACCAGGGAGAGTGGTCCCTGCATCCAGAGGTCTTTCGCCAGATTTGCGAAAGGTGGGGCAAGCCAGATGTGGATCTCCTGGCGTCCAGATTCAATCACAAGGTGAAGACCTTCATGAGCAGGTCAAGGGACCCGTTGGCGGCAGCCTAGGATGCTCTGGTGGTCCCGGTACAGGCTTCTGTACGCCTTTCCTCCTCTCAAGCTTCTACCGCGGTTGCTGCACAGGATAGAAGTGGAGGGAATCCCGACAATCCTGGTGGCTCCAGATTGGCCTCGGTACGCCGATTTGGTGCGGATGATAACATACGTCCCCTGGCGAAGATCTACTGTCGCAGGGCCCCATCTTGCACCCTGCTTTACCATCGCTGGCTTTGACAGCATGGCTATTGAGTCCCAGGTGTTGAGGGACAGGGGAGTCTCTGAGTCAGGGATCCCCACTATGCTTAATGCGCACAAGTGTACTTCGCGCAAGATTTATCATCGCACCTGGAAGGCCTATATTGCCTGGTGCAAGCCGGGGGGGGGGGTTGGAACCCCCGTTCCTTTGCAGTTGCCCAGGTGCTGTCCTTTCTTCAACAAGGCCTGGACCAAAAGTTGGTTTTGAGCACCCTCAAAGGCCAGATCTCAGCTCTGGCGATTCTCTTTCAGCGTCCTTTGGCGACGCATTCTTTGATCCGTACATTTGTACAGGGTGTACGTCATGTGGCTCCTCGGGTACGCTCGCCCTTGGCACCGTGGGATCTGAACTTGGTACTTTCTGTACTGCAGAAACCGCCTTATGAGAAGATCAGGGATATTCCCTTACAATTGCTGTCTCAGAAGGTCGCCTTCGAAGACTCTGTCGTTAACATTCCCTTATAGGGACTAGAAGAGTATTCCGCCAAAGACGTCATGTCTTTCATGGTTCAAGTCTAGGGTGCCACGGTTCCCGCTCGCATGGGCTCCTCGGTGTACTGCATGTGGGACATGTTTACATGCCTAGTTTCTTACGCAGCGGTTTCCTGCGACTTTCTCTTAGCGGTCTCGACTCTAGACCGGAAACTCCCACGAGTTTTGGTTGAAAACCAGGTCCGGAACAACTTCTTTCCTGTCGTGGACCCGTTGACGTTTCCTTGCCCCCAAGGTTGGGGGGGGGGGCCG
>BLSH010092145.1:1665635-1689095 GCA_018402905.1 Glandirana rugosa
GACCAGCTTTGCTTTTCTGAACCTTCATTCTGCCTAGTCTACTCCTAGTAAAAGGTGCATAAACCCACGTGTCATGAATAGAGGCTGCGTCTGTCAATGAACTCAGATAAAAGGATTTTACGGTAAGTTCTTAATAAAATCCTATTATTTTCCACTTCTTGATTAGAGTTTGCACACTGCTGATTGGCATTCTCAATCCCTTGGGCATCTTTTATATCCCTTTCCTGTGTTTATACAGTTCAACCAGTGGCGGCTGGTGAAGTTTTAGGTTGGGGGGGCGCCAGGCCCCCGTCTTCCTTTTTGACCCCTCCTACTTCTCACCAGTGTGAGCTGCCAGCCAGGCTTGTGATCACAGCGTCCTCTCGAAGTAGCTGACATCGCCGTACTCCGTCCTAGTACTCCCCGTCTACACTCCGCCGCACAAGTCTTCCCCACAGTCGGCGTCACAGGCGTGCGTGCATCCACCACTCCTGACCAATCAGTCACTCTCCTCCAGTGACTGAGGCCAGAGCCAATCAGTGTATAGATATTCGCCTCGCTGGTGCACATCTATGCACTTTAATGGCTGACCAATGGGACATCATTTTTTTTTTTTTCACAGAAATCAGCGGGGGGGGGGTGGGGGAGCGGTTGGCGCGGCATGCTGGCGCCCTCTATGGAGGAGCCACTGCTGAGTTCGACTACCTTTTCCCGCAGATCCTTTGAAAATGATTTTGCATTCCCCATGGCTCAGAATCCAGTGCAGCACTGGATGAAAGATGCAAGGGTCTGTCAGGAGTCCAGAAACTCATTGGCCTTTAATACACACACACACACTAATTACATGCAAACAGATCATAGGTGAGGATGGTTGCATTTAATAGCCATTCAAACCCCTTTGTGTCAATTTGTGTGTATGGTATCAGGCCAAAAATCACCAGATACTTTTTTTGTAGTTTCTGTTGTCATTCTGATTTAAAAAGGGTAAACACAGTTGATTGATAATAAATGGCTTCAGCCAAACACTAACCACGAGTGAAAGAAAAGTTTTTGTGTTATATTCTCTGAAAAATGGCCAAGAAATCATAAATTCTGTCCGGGTATGCAAACTTATGAGCACAACTGTATATGGCCTTTATGCTGCCTTCCTTACACTGGGCTAAAAAGTCCACTGACCACTGCATTTCTTGGAATGTATACATACTATAAGTGCTGTTACCTCAGTTGGTTATTTTTTCCATTCCATTTATATGTATTCCTACATTATGTCCACTTTTACTGTCATGTAGTTATGGAAACAAGCCACAAAACTAATACCAACGATCAACAATAGTTTGCAGAGTGAATAGAGCGTTCTCATGTAAAGTGTCAGGTAGTGGCTCTGTAGTAGTTAAGTGGAGATTAGGGTTTGTATTTGGGTATGAATTGTATGTCTACACTCCAGATTAGTTTCAGGAGATTACATATTTATATTTTGGTGTGATGCATTGTATTCAGATGCAGTTATTTCATATTTCAGGTTTTATAATGTCATTGATCATTTGTGTGTTTTTTTTCTTTGCCCATTTTGGTGCAACCGTACTAGCTGCGTGCAACTGAATGCATTTCCATGTCATGTTGTTTCAGTGCCATAATAGTTTGATTCTGTCACGCAACAGATGTTTTTTTTTTGTTTTTTTTTTGATAACCACCGGTCTTTTTATTTTTTACTATACTAATTAAACTGACTAAACATTTTGAGAAGAAAATTGTTTCCCTTTCATTCTGTTATAAAACATATCAAATAAATATGCCAAAAAAGTACAAACATGACCGAACCTACCCCTGTTTGGAATGTGGACATCCAAAGGTGATCTCGGTTTTTGTTACAATCTTTTTGGAAATAAGGAAACATGATGGTTTTGAGGTGGCTAAGGTGTGCTTAGGCTTTAAAAGTTGCTCACTAATGCCAACTTGTAGGTCTGCTGTCAGTATTGGAAGAAAGTTCACTTGGGCGATTAAATTTCATTGCCTTCAAAATGCATCCCATACAATGGCTAGAAATACATATCGGTAGGATGCTCATCTTCAGCAGATTGCACCTGCCATACCATGAATGCTTCCCTCCTGACCACTTATCCAGTAACACCTTGGTTGATGATAGCAGGGGTGGAAAATTAAGGTCAAACGTACGGCTCAAGTCCCTTAGGATTTTGGTACCAAGGTAGCTAATGGTGCTATCTGACCATTTAAATTTAAAATTGGATTTCAAGGTTGTCAGAGTACCTGGATCTAGATTGATTCCCATAGCTACCGACTTTTCAAAATTAATCTTTAAGTTAGCAAGTTTGCCATATGTCTCCCGCATCAGGTTGGGGAGGGATATCATGTGGCTGGTGAGGGAGAACAGAAGGTCATCAGCGTATTTTCTGCTGTGTGTTCACGGTCTACAGGCCCGCAACATCCGGATTCCTCCTAAGCGTGCACAAGAAGGGCGCCAGCAACAGAGCCAATAGAAGGGGTGACAACGGGCAGCCCTGTCGGGTTCCATTCGCTATGTCGAAAGATTCAGATAGAAGGCCATTAACCTTCACCTGAGCAGTCGGGTTTAGGTATAGCTTGGATATCCAGCGTAGCATCGTCTCACCTAGCCCAACATGTTTTAGTACCGCCATCATGAACGTCCAATTGACCCGGTCGAACGCCTTTTCAGCATCAGTACTTGGAAATATACATGGCGTTCAGGTAGAGGAAGCCAGGTGTATTAGGTCAAGGGCCTTGATGGTATTATCCCTCGCCTCTATGGTAGGTATGAAGCCTACTTGGTCTAGGTGAACTATCCCCTGTAGATGCGCCGCTAGTCTGGATGCTATAATTTTGATAAAGAGCTTCAGGTCTAGGTTCAATAGAGAAATCGGCCTATAACTACCTCATGCAGATGAATCCTTGCCCTCTAGGAATCACCGAGATGTGTGCCCTTAGCATGTCTCTTGTTAGGGGGATGCCGGTGCTCAATGTATTGAACAGTTTTACCATGTAGGGGTTAAGGATTGGTAAAAACATCTGGAAGTACTGTAGCGTAAAGCCATCCAGGCTGGGGGCTTTACCAGGTTTTATATTGCTTAACGCTATCTTCACTTCCTCCTGTGTGTTGGGACTCTCCAATTCCTCCCTTGCCTCCGTTGAAAGCTGCGGGAGCATGGAAGCAGTTATGTATTCGGTCATTGCAATTTGAGAGCTATTTTGATTAGGTAGACTATAAAGAGAGGAGTAAAAGTCTCTGAAGGTTTGCGCAATCTGCCTCGGTAAAGTGACCTTGGTGCCCGAGGGGGATATTATTTGTGGGACTTATGTGGCCGGTCTATGTTCTTTAGTGGAGTTGGCTAGCAATTTCCCGCATTTGTTGCCATGCCAATCTTCTGACCATGTTGCACCATCGCCTTGGCTTTATAATGCAGTAGGTCAGCTAGTTGCTGGCGGAAGGAGAGCAGTTCCTTCTCCAGGAACGGGAGTGGGGTTTGTTTATGAAGCGTTTCCGTCTGATGCAGTTTATGCAGGAGGAGTTTCAGTTGTTTGTGTCTGTCTTTTTTTTATCCTGGCCCCATGTTTGATGAGCACCCCCCGTATCACGGTTTGATGGGCCTCCCAATGTATCCCCGGGTTGCAGTCTGGTCGTTGGTCTGAAAGTAGTTTTGTAATTCTGTAGTTACGTCTGTCACTATCTCAGGGATCTGTAATAAGCTCTCGTTCAGTTTCCAGAAACGTGTTTTGGAGAGACTGTCGACAGTGTATATCGAATCGTTACGCGTGGGTGGTCCGACCATGTTATGTTACCTATTGATGAGTCGGTCACAGCTTGTAGTTGGTTATGTGGAATCATAAAATAGTTGATTCTAGTGTACACTTTATGTGGCGTCGAGTAAAATGTGTAGTCTTTTACTCCCGCATGCTGTAATCTCCACACATCTATTAGCCGATTGTATTGTGATATCTTCCTGTTGATGCCAGCGCGGGTCGAAGACCCCCCAGCCGAGGTATCTTCCACTGGGTTTAGGGCAATGTTCTAGTCCCCTCCCAGTATCAGTTGACCCTCTGAGAATTCCCCTAGTTTGTCAAGCGTTGCCTTAAAGAAGGCGTCTTGACGGTCATTGGGTCACGGTTGCCAATGTTATGTGCTCGTGACCAAGTAGACCCTTTATAAATATATAGCGTCCCCCACTGTCCGCTAGCATGGCCGAACATGTCCAGGGCACTTTACCGGATAGGATTATGGACACCTCCCTGGTCTTGGCCGCTTTATTTGTTGCGTGGTATACAAGAGGATACTATTTTTTCTTTAGTACCGACAAAACGCCTTGCTTAAAGTGGGTTTCCTGAATGAAAGCTACGTCTGTCTGGGAGCACTTCAGTTCATTTAGGAGTATGTGTCGCTTTTCAGGCGTATTAAGCCCCTTTGCGTTTAGGGAAGTGATCTTAATGTCATCCATGGTCACTGGGGGGCCCCGCACAGGGGGGGGGATGAGGTAGAAAGTAGTGGTTATAGAAAGTAGGTAGGAAAAAGTTTTAAGTATAGAAGTTATTTCAAACGGCCTGTTCCAGGCAATGCCCAGATATCAGTGCCATGGCCTAGGTGGGAGAGAAGTTAGACCTGTCCAAGTGAGCAGGTCCATCACCGCCCGCCTACCCAGGCATGTAACATACCAGCAGTGCACCATGGTAAATAACAGTACAGTGAAATACAGAACAATTATTATTATTATACAGGATTTATAGCGCCAGCAGTTTGCGCAGCGCTTTAGAAAAATGAAGGCAGACAGTACAGTTACATCACAATTTGGTACAATAGGAATCAGAGGGCCCTGCTCGTTAGAGCTTACAATCTAAGAGGGAGGGTCAATTGATACAAAAGGTAAAAGCTGTGGGGGATGAGCTGATGTAGAAAGAAAGAGTATTAGGTAGAAGCAGGATAGGCTTTTTTAAAGAGAAAGGTTTTCAGGGATCGTCTAAAGATGGATAGATTAGGAGACAGTCGGACTGATTGGGGTAGGGAGTTCCAAAGGATGGGAGAAGCTCTTGAGAAATCCTGGAGGCGAGCATGGGAGGAAGTGACAAGGGAGCTAGAGAGCAGGAGGTCTTGGGAGGACCTAAGAGGGCAGCTTGGTTGGTATTTACCTTGTTTGCAATAAACTAATTTAGCAAGATCATAAAAGGAATCAAGGAAAAGGCTCTCTTGCGGGCTCAAATCACTGTCTGGGCCGAGGCCCCAATAGATCCTTATCTGTAGCTCCTCCATCAAGGGGTGCAAGCCGAATTAGAAGAGTCCCTCCAGCACCGGTTGTTCCAACAGAGTCCTGGCTCTGCGGCAGCCTACCAAGATGGTGTCTACATCTGCTCCTCATGTCTGTACAGGTAAGGAGGTGTAGAGGACCTCCACATAAAAAAAGGCCCACCTCTAGGTGTGGATCGGATCTTCGTATCATAGACCTGTTGGTTATACCCACCCAGAGCATGCCCACCCCAAAGTCTCCACCTATCATACAGCATGCATAACATTATCAAGCATCCTCTTCCCCCTGTTCCCCCGCAAGACTTCAGTACAGTACAGTGAAAGAGTCTTAAGCCCTAAGAGGTATGTCATACAGTAAAAACCAGCATATGTGGGGGTTAAATGCAGGGCTTGCTCCATGTAAGGAGAGGGGCAAGGTTGAGGGGAGGTGTGTAGTCGGGCAATGTCCAACTTAGAAGGTCCTTGCTCGTTTGACCAAGACTCAAAGGTTGACTGACAGTTCCAGTGTCCAAGGGTTAGGAATCCTTCCGGCAATGGCTAGTCAAAATGACAATGTGTCAGGCACTCTGCACTCGTGTGATCACTTTGAGTTCTCAAGGGGCTTAGTGCACAAAGGGATCCACTGTGGCAGCAAAGGAGAACGTGAGCCGCAAGTACGCCTGTCTGAAACGGCTCAAGGGGATAATGTCCAACAAACTACAACACAATAAACTGGGCGCTCCCTTATGGCATCTGTACAGTTCTGATATTGCAGGGGTCTACACAGGGCCAGAGCTGTGGGTCTCTCTCCTCAGGTAGCGGGGAGGTGGGCAATGTGCAGGAAGTACTCGGGCATAATAAACTGGGGGTACGCTGTCTCCAGTCACCCCACTCACCTCTGTGTTGGTTCTGTTAGCCGTGCACCGTTCTTTGTTCCACCACTCCCGTAGACCTCCGGCTTACTGTCTATGACTCTCTGCCTCCGGCAAGGCGAGACCGTCTCTGGCTCCTCTGTGGTCTAGGGGCTGCAGGCCTCCGGTCTCCAGCCGCAGCAGACCTGCCCCTCTGGCAAAGTTGTGGTCGCGGCAATAGTTGAAGCCAATTAGGTACCGGCACAGGTGTAGAGCCCAGGAAGGCGAACAGATCCGGGAGGTTGTCTGGCGTACGTAGAGTAAAGAACGCTGTGCTCTGTGGAATGTCGCGGAGAGGGGGAAGCCCCATCGATATGTCGCTCCATTCTGGCGGGCCACCTCCAGTACCGGCCTCATCAGCGCACACCGCTGGAGGCTTGCTCGGGACAGATCCGGCAAGATCTTAATGGGGGCTCCTTCAAAGTCCCTCTCCCCCGCCTCCCAGGCCTTCCGCAGTATGATCTCCATATGGACGCAATGGTGTATTTTACAAATAATGTCCCACGGCCTCCCTGGATCTGTCGGTCGGAGCCCCAGAGCTCTATGGATGCGGTCAAAAGTTATGTCGCTTGGTAGGGGCTCACCCTCTATATTGCGGAAGATGGCCAGTGCTGTGTCTCTCAGATCCTCCGGGAGGCCCCGGAGCCTCAGATTGTTCCTCTGGCTCCGGTCCTCGAGTTCTTCCAGTCGCATTTGTAAGTCCAGCTCCGTGGAGGCCTGAGCAGCCATTTGTGATTCCATTGTTACCACCCATTGTTCCAATGCTGCCACCTCTGCTTCCCCAGTTCCCAGACGACTGGACAGGGAGGTAATATCCTGTCTCACCGCTGCAATATCTTTGCGATGGGCCACTTCCACGCGGCCTATCAGGGCCTCGATATCGGATCATGTCGGCAGCGCCTGTAGTAGAGCCCGGAGCTCCACGTCTGCCCTCAATGTGAGTAGAGGATGCGAGGCGCCCTGCGTGTCGGCATGAAACGACGCCGGGGTGTCCGCGAATGTCTCTGATAGCGCGGAGGGAGTCGGAGATGTAGAAGATTCTCCACGTGGTGAGTCCACCAGGTCCGCCATCTTAGCAGGGGGGAGGTTGATTGAGAAGTCGCCCAGAGTTTTGCTATCCCTCCGTCCGGTGAGCTTTTGGTGTTCCTCCTAGCACTCTTCCCCTTCTTCTTCTTTGTTGTGTACATTCGGGTACAAACTGTGGTGCAGAAATATCAGCTTTAAGCCTGAATAGGCAGGCGAGGTCCGGGAGCCCTGCAAATATGCTGCCTCACTCGGCCATGTCCAGACCACGCCCCCCTGTTTTCTCAATACTTATTTTTACGCGCTGTATATTTGTGCATGCTAACTGTTGGTTAGCAGAGTATTAGCCAATAAAAAAGCTGCCCTGTATGCAGCAAGCATCAACTACATACAGTATGTCCACATGTCCAGAAAACATGAAAAGCGCCCAAATTATCAAAATCATCTTGTAGCCATCCATGGTAATGAAAATAATAGTCTTCACAAGAGTTGTAAGACCTGGGTCTTATTACACAAATATATAATAATGCACACAAAGCACTAATATGAATGGAAGGGCATGAATGGAGACAGGTTATTAAAGACTGAAACACAAGAAACAAAGTGCTGCATAGTATGCATACTATATATACACGCAAGCAAAATTATGTAAAAACCTTGCAGTAGCACATACAAGAAATAAAGCTCAATTTTCATTAGCATATACAGTATATATACAAAGCAAACAGGTTGTTAACAAGCGTTAATTAGCTTGATATAGAGTGGGCCAAAAAGAACAGGAAAAACAGAGAACAAGTCTTGGATAGAAAAGAAAAGAGTGCCATGAAGGCTCTATGCTTTCTATGCTCTACAACTGCTTAATCATGAGCGTGGCTGTATGATGTACAAAAAGATGTCCTTAACAGCACACAGTCTCTTAGCTCATTTTTAATTTTCCTGCTCTGGTACAATGACTGCAAAACACAGCACCACTGCCAAGAGTCTTTAGAGGATTTCACTAATTTCTGTTTATTATCTACATTGCTAATCCTGCTCATTTATTTGCACGCATTTAAAAATAAGTTAAACTGAAAAGTGGAGTGAAAAGAACCAAAGCTTCCTTGCATGTAAACTTATCTGTATACTGTCCTAATTAAAAGGATAAAGGTGGGTGGGGGTCGAGCATTGGAGTTCCCTTATATGCGATGCATGTTTTAATCTTTTTTGCGGAGAAATTGCACAAAGTAAAGGCCCGTACACACGATACGAATTTCGGATAGGAATTTTCGTTCGACGGCCGATCGCCCGAAATTATTACCATTCGTATGCTCCTTTTGACAGCCGATTTTGATTTTTCCGAAGACAAAAGCTGGTTGTGCAGGCTATAAAAAAAAATTTCGTACGGTAACTCAGCGTCCGATTTTTCTTATCATTAGTACAGTTTTGGTACGAAACAAACGATCACAGCCAAGCATGCTCAGAAACGAAAAAATACATTCAAAACTATTCAGCACATTACGTCACTTCTGATGTTGAATTCGGCCGTACGAAAATTTTCGTATTGTTAGTACGCTCTTCACTTTCAACATGAGACAAGCATCCAACAAAAAACAGACGTTCTGTCGTCCGAAATTCACATCGTGTGCACGAGGCTTTAACCACTTGCCGACCGCCCGCCACAGTGTGACGGCGGGAAGGTGGCTTTCTATTGCGAAAGGCTGTCACAGGACAGCGGCCACGATAACTAGTATTGTGAGCGTGGCCGGAGGTGCACTCACTGTGTTCGGAGGGCCAGGGAGCGGGTAGGGTGGACTCGATCTCCGCCGGCTACGCACGATGGCCCCCCCCCGCAGTGAGAGAACGGAGGTCCGTGTAAGTAAATATGGATCTCCGTTCTCATAGAGGGGGAAGGGCTGTGATCACAGGCTTCCTGTATATGAAAGCCGTGATCACTCCCCTCCCCCTGCCAGCCCAGCACCAATACAGTTAGAACACTCCCAGGGAACACTGTTAACCCTTAGAGCGACAGTAATCTGTGCATTTTTATAGCACTGATCGCTGTATAAATGCCAATGGTCCCAAAAAAGTGGCCCGACATGTCCGCTGCAATATCGCAGTACTGCTAAAAATCGCAGATCGCCACCATTACTAGTAAAAAATAATTTAAAAAAACACCAGAAATGAATTCTCATCATTCGTAAACGCGGCAACTTTTGCACAACCCAATCAATAAACGCTGGTTGCGATTTTTTTTTTTACCAAAAATATGAGGAAGAATATCAATCGGCCAAAATTGATGAAAAAAACTTTTTTTATATATTTTTTTTCGATTTGTATTTTAGCAAAAAGTAAGAAAAATTGTTTTTTTTTTTTGCAAAATTGTCGCTCTTTTTTGTTTATAGCGGTGATCAGAAATGACGCAGAGGGGATCAAATACCACCAAAAGAAAGCTCTATTTGTGGGAAAAAAAGGACGCAAATTTAGTTTGGGTAGAACGTCACACGACCGCGCAATTGTCTGTTAAAGTGACGCAGTGGCGAATCACAAAAAGTGCTCTGGTCCTAAAGTGTGAAATCCTTCTAGGGCTGAAGTGGTTAACCACTTCGCAACCCGGCCAATTCTGACACTTCGCTCCTACATGTAAAAATCATCATTTTTGGTAGAACATTACTCAGAACCCCTAAACATTATAAATATTTTTTAGCAGAGATCTTAGGTAATAAAATGGCTGTCATTGCAACTTATGTCATGCGGTATTTGCGCAGCAATTTTTCAAATGCGTTTTTTTTTTAAAAAAAGTTTCATGAATTAAAAAAAAAACAGAACAGTAAAGTTAGCCCAATTGGTTTGTATATTGTGAAAGATGATGTTCCGCTGAGTAAATAGATACCCAACATGTCACACTTTAAAATTGCGCCCACTCGTGAAATGGCGCCAAACCTTGGTACTTAAAAATCTCCATAGGCGATGCTTTAAAATTTTTTACTGGTTACATGTTTAGAGGTACAGAGGAGGTCTTGTGCTAGAATTATTGCTCTCGCTCTAACGCACATGGGAATACCTCACATGTGTGATTTGAACGCAGTTTACATATGCAGGCGCAACTTACGTGTGCGTTCGCTTCTGTGCACGAGCTCGCGGGGACAGGGCACTTTAGATTTTTTTTCTTTATTTTTATTATTTATTTTACCTTTATTTTTACACTTTTCTCTTTAAATATTTTTTAGATCACTTTTATTCCAATTACAAGGAATGTAAACATCCCCTGTAATAGGAATATTGTGTGACAGGTCCTTTTTATGGAGAGATATAGGGTCAATAAGACCCCACACCTCTCCTCTAGGCTGGAAAGACCGAGATCAGAAAAAAACAGAGATCTCTGTCTTTTCAGCCGAGTTCACAGGCATTGTTTACATCACTTGACCATGACGTGACGTTATACGTCGTGCCCGGACCTCCGAGGCGCATAGAGATGACTGGTGACCATCTGACCATTTCTATGCTCAACTTCCGCCTGTTCTGTTCTCCGGGCCATCCATGCCATAGGGAGAAGCACCGGAGGGTGATGGGAGGGGGGCTGAACTGCCGCTATGATCGTTCTCATGGTACAGAGAATCACGGGCGGATAAAAATTATATCTGAATGATGCATGTAGGTGCCGGTATTATTCAGATATCAGTGCTAAAAGACAAGGACGTTCAGCAGTCGACAAGCGGTTAAAGTGGTTGTAACCCTTTAGACATGAAATATGAGCAAAGCATATCCCTCTATAGTGTGTATTTGTAACAATTAAGATTGCTACGTGTGATTTCTGTCTGTTTCGTTCCTCTGCTATCAGCAGGTATCACTTCTGACATGTTTTTCTGACACCAAGAGAAAAATGATGATGGGAGGAACCTGAAGCTGATTGACAGCCTCAGCTCTGTTCCTGTGTGCTGTGTGAATGGGGGTGTGTCCCTTCCCTTTAATCAGCTGACAGATCAGACAAGCTTTATAAATTGCGGACTTTGAACGGCTATAGAGATAAGAAGGCTGCAGATAAACAGGTACAATTTATGTAGGAGGATTTGTTTCATCTCCTTATATCACCTGAGACCAGTCACTTCACTGGGTATTAGTAAGGGGTTACAACCACTTTAATAATCACAATGTGTAGCAGACCTCTACATCTGGGTATATTCGAGTTCGTTTGTTGTTACTCTGAATTAGTGCATTAATTGCTTTTTCAGAATATGTAAATACTTTAGTGTGTATAGTCTGGACACAGCTTCACTTTAACCACTCGCAGACCGCCCAGCGTACATTTACTGAAGTAGGACGGCTGCTCTGTGCCAGATCATGTACCTAGTACGTGATCTGACACTTCTGGGGTGCGCACTGCCGGCATCCTGCTTCCGCTGTGATCACACACAGCGCAGACTCGATGTCCGCCAGCTCCTGCCGATAACACAGGCAGAACAATCTGCCTATATAAACAAGGCAGATTGTAGTTCTGTCAGAAGGGAAGGTATTGATCCTGTGTTTCTGCAAAGCAGGAACACGGATCTTTGCCTTCCCCTAGTCAAAGCACCTCCCCCACAGTGAGTAGGCACACAGTTAACCCTTTGATCGCCCCTGATGTTAACCCCTTTCCAGCCAGTGTCATTAGTACCGTGACCATGCATATTTTTTAGCTCTGATCACTGTATTGGTGTCACTGGTCCCCACAAAAGTGTCAGTTAGGTTTCCGATTTGTCCACCGCAATATTGCAGTCTCGCTATAAGTCGCTGATCACCGCCATTACTAGTAAAAAAAATAATAATCTCATAGTTTGTAGACGCTATAACTTTTGTGCAAACCAATCAATATACGCTTATTGGGATTTTTTTTTTTACCAAAAATATGTAGCAGAATACATATAGGCCTAAATTGATGAAGAATTTAGATGTTTTTTACATATTTATTGGATATGGTTTATAACAGAAAATAAAAAATATTGTTTTTTTGTTTTTCAAAATTGTCGCCCTTTTTTTGTTTATAGTGCAAAAAATAAAAACCGCAGATGTGATCAAATCCAACAAAAAGAAAGCTCTATTTGTGGGGAAAAAAATGACATAATTGTTATTTGGGTACAGTGTCGCATGACTGCGCAATTGTCAGTTAAAGTAACGCAGTGCCGTATTGCAAAAGATGGCCTGGTCATGAAGGAGGGTAAACCTTCCGGAGGTCAAGTGGTTAAGTAAAACTTTCAATAACCTGGCCTGTTCAAACTGAGAATGTGAGGAATTTAAGCAGTGCTTTCCTTTTGCTTAAA
This sequence comes from Glandirana rugosa, assembly GCA_018402905.1. Taxonomy (NCBI): domain Eukaryota; kingdom Metazoa; phylum Chordata; class Amphibia; order Anura; family Ranidae; genus Glandirana; species Glandirana rugosa. The sequence continues at coordinate 1,678,067 of BLSH010092145.1, forward strand.
AAAAAAAATCAGCTGACCCAGAATTATAAGCAGCTGAGCTTATGATTGTTGACTTTCCTGTAAAGTCCAGTTTGGCCCTGCCACCTCCCAAGCCTCCCTAGTTGCCCTTTAATTTGACAGCTGGCTTTATTGTCCAATGTAGAGACTCAGGTAGAGGTGTGAATATCATTTCAGCTGTCTCTAAATTTATGAATCGTGTTGATGTGTGATTCTCACTAAAGCTAAGCCCTGATTATGCTTTTTTGTATATCAATTCTGCTCTGAAGCTCATCAACAGACAAAATCAAACTTCTAAATCCATCAGGTAACCCAAAAACTCTTGATTACAAGAAAATAAGACACTGATTGCTGTAAATATATCACTTTGCCTACAAAACCAAAACAAATCGTTATGTTTAACTGCTTGCTGCCCACCCACAGTAAATTTGCTGCAGGCAGGTGGCACAGCCAGGCTGGATCACGAACATGTATGTCCTCCAGCTTTTTCCAGGTTTTAGGGCACGCATGCCATTTGCTGACCCTGGCTACAGCACAATTTTGTCAGCAGGTTTTAGCCAATGATTTTGGCTGTGGACCTGCTGATCAGCTGTAGCCAATCACAGAACCGAGTCCTGTGTTTACAAACACACAGGACTCTACACTGAGCAGCATTTTTTTTATTGGATATGTTTTATAAAGGAAAGTAGAAAATATTGGGGGTTTTTTTCAAGATGTTTTGTCTTTTTTCGTTTATATAATAAATAAAAAAACCCAGTGGTGATTTAAATACCACCAAAACAAAGCTCTATTTGTGTGACAAAAAAAATAAATATATATATATATATATATATATATATATATAAATATAAAATTTCATTTGCGTACAGTGTTGCAAGAGTCGGCAATTGTCAGTTAAAGTAGCTCAGTGCTGAAGATCAAAAAAATGCCCTGGCCATAAAGGGGAAAAATCTTCTGAAGGTCAGGTTGTTCAAGAGAAATTGTAATGGTTTTGGTCTTTTTTTGTTTTTTAGTTTATACATCTTTAAACCACTGCTTTGTATCTGTTAAAAATGTCTAATATCTGATAAGTGATGAGCAATCCCTCTTACTTTTTAGCTTGAGTTACTTCGTTATGCAAACAACTGCTTTATTTTTGCAAAGCCACTATAGCTACACTTGAAAAAGAGACTAAGTATGCTTGCTCTAGAGATCATAAAATATTAATATGCAATATTTTAGAATTGCCTGACTAGAAATCACTTGAAAACATGTCCTAAACATAGTTTGTCACAGCATCCTTTACTTGTTCATGATCATCTGTTCTTGAAACTGCCTTTTGTTTGCAGCATGAAAAATAAAACTAAGTGGAAGGCAGATGCTCACTTAAAACACCTTGCATTATATCACTCACATTCAAAAGATCCCCTATAGTTATAAATAAAATGAAAGTTAGGCCTACACCAGTTACACCTATTATCCCTGAATGGAAAAGAGGAAAGTGAGGCACAGGCAGAACATCAGCAAGGTGAGCATAGGTGTGTGCAGCCTATTCCATTAGGGTGTGCACCCCAAAAGAGCAAGCAAACATGAGTGTGTGTGAGTGTGTATATATATGTCAGAAGGGCAGAGGATGGTGTCAGCAGGTTATTTTTATTTTTTACAATTTAGTTTTTTTTAATTTTTTTTTTTACAATATTACAGGGTGGGCCATTTATATGGATACACCTTAATAAAATGGGAATGGTTGGTGATATTAACTTCCTGTTTGTGGCACATTAGTATATGTGAGGGGGGAAACTTTTCAAGATGGGTGGTGACCATGGCGGCTATTTTGAAGTCGGCCATTTTGAATCCAACTTTTGTTTTTTCAATAGGAAGAGAGTCATGTGACACATCAAACTTATTGGGAATTTCACAAGAAAAACAATAGTGTACTTGGTTTTAATGTTTCTTTCATGAGTTATTTACAAGTTTCTGACCACTTATAAAATGTGTTCAATGTGCTGCCCATTGTGTTGGATTGTCAATGCAACCCTCTTCTCCCACTCTTCACACACTGATAGCAACACCACAGGAGAAATGCTAGCACAGGCTTCCAGTATCCGTAGTTTCAGGTGCTGCACATCTCGTATCTTCACAGCATAGACAATTGCCTTCAAATGACCCCAAAGATAAAAGTCTAAGGGAGTCAGATCGGGAGACCTTGGGGGCCATTGAACTGGCCCACGACGACCAATCCACTTTCCAGGAAACTATTCATCTAGGAATGCTCGGACCTGACACCCATAGTGTGGTGGTGCACCATCTTGCTGGAAAAACTCAGGGAACGTGCCAGCTTCAGTGCATAAAGAGGGAAACACATCATCATGTAGCAATTTTGCATATCCAGTGGCCTTGAGGTTTCCATTGATGAAGAATAGCCCTACTATCTTTGTACCCCATATACCACACCATACCATACATTTTTTGGTTCCAACAGTCTTGGAGGGATCTATCCAATGTGGGTTAGTGTTAGACCAATAGCGGTGGTTTTGTTTGTTAACTTCACCATTCACATAAAAGTTTGCCTCATCACTGAACAAAATCTTCTGCGTAAACTGAGGGTCCTGTTCCAATTTTTGTTTTGCCCATTCTGCTAATTCAGTGCACCTATGTGGGTCATCCTCGTTGAGATGCTGCAGTAGCTGGAGTTTGTAAGGGTGCCATTTGTGAGTACCTAATATCCGCCGATGGGATGTTCGACTAATGCCACTCTCCAGTGACATGCGGCGAGTGCTACGCTGTGGGCTCTTGCTGAATGAAGCTAGGACAGCCACTGATGTTTCTTCATTAGTGACAGATTTCATGCGTCCACATTTTGGCAAATCCAACACTGAACCAGTTTCACGAAACTTAGCAAGCAGTTTGCTAACTGTAGCATGGAAGATGGGTGGTCTCGTAGGCTGTCTTGTATTGAAATCTTTTTGCAATGACCCGGTTACTGCGTTCACCAGACATCAACACAATTTCTATCCGCTCCGCACGTGTTAACCTCAGCGACATGTCAATGGCTGTAAACAAAGAGAAACTTGTAAATAACTCATGAAAGAATAAAGTTACGTTAAAACCAAGCACATCATTGTTTTTCCTGTGAAATTACCAATAAGTTTGATGTGTCACATGACCCTCTTCCTATTTGAAAAAACAAAAGTTGGATTCAAAATGGCTGACTTAAAAATGTCCGCCATGGTCACCACCCATCTTGAAAAGTTTCCCCCCTCACATATACTGATGTGCCACAAACAGGAAGTTAATATCACCAACCATTCCCATTTTATTAAGGTGTATCCATATAAATGGCCCACCCTGTAGATTTTATTATTTTTTATACTATTTTTTAGGAGCCCTGCTGGGGGGCTTTGGTGAAATATTAGGGGTCTAAACAGACCCCTCATGTCTCACTTTTGAGACAGGGAATGAAACTGAGGACAGAGATTCCACAGTCCCTTTCTCTGCAACCAGGCAGCAGGAGGAATCTGTACAATACAGGGTGATTAGGGTGTGCCCAGGCACACCTGCCACCCTATGTGCGCACGCATATGAAGGAGATGCGATTTTGTGCAGGGGCAGCTTCCAGCAGACTGGACGTAACAGCTGTCCTATTTCACCAGATGCCACTTTTCCACGCATACAAGATACAGTCAACCCCAGTAACTGCTCTGCTTGAGAAAACAAGAATCTGGATCACAAAACTTGTTGGGATCATCATCTCAATGATATCAATGATCAGTAAAAGTCCCACTTCCCTCCTACTCATTTCTCACTTTCCACATCTTCCCCCTACTTCACAAGATTCTGCATCTGATGTCTGAAGCAATGGGTGAAACGTTAGACAGTCTCCTAACCCCACCAGGCTGTCTACAGCAGTATCCCTGGCCATGCAGGTATCTCTTCCACAGCAGCTGGAGTGGAAGAAAAACATGTCCCCTAATCACCCCCATTCCAGTATCTGAATGCCAGCTTGGCAAAACTTGGCTTTACAGTGACATCTGTCCCAGGAGGTGGAGTCTGCCCCCTTCCATGAGTTTATGATCTGTGCTGCCCCACAGAGGCGGATACCCAGCCACCATTTTTTCTGCCCTGAAAGCCACTCCTCTCCCAATACACACAGTTAAGTCATTTGTCCAAACAAATATCAGGCAGTGCCTAAATCCTATGATTGCAGACAACTAGAGGTTCAGGGCTGATGTGGATACTCTTCGAAGTGAGGCCCCAGTGGAGAGATAAATCCACTTGTCCCCTGACATTGTGGACTGGCTAATTTTTTATAAAAAAAATGAACCAGTCCTGGATCAGCAATGATTACAAAACCCCTGCATCTACTACTAATTTGTTTATGAAATCTCCCCCCCCCCCAAAAAAATGGAACATTTCACCACTGTTTCATGATAAAACCTTCCTTGTCTCTCCTTCTTACTTTGGGGGACTAATCAGGCTGCTTACATACTCTCTAGCAAATTTGCCGTATTTTTTGGCCATTGTACTGCAATATTATACTTTTATTTTAATTGCAAGACATATTCTGCCTTGTTTCTTTCAATTTGCTGCCTATTCATGTGTTCACATACTGTCTTGACGCTAGCCAATTTATATTTGAAATAATTTAGGATAAAGGAATGGGGGAAGGTCCGGTTTTGAAGTGGTTTTATGCGCTGTTGTGACGTTGTATTGCATGTTTAAAACAACACAATGTAGTATTACAAAAAATAAGTTTATACTAGTATGAAACTGTTTTGCCACTGGCAAGTTGGTTTGAAATGTAAGTCCAGTCTGGTTCTTCTCTGATTCCTCTGCTATCTGCGTCACTGATAGAACCCTGACCGACACCTCAGCCTCCCAGGAGATGGCACGCCCCCTACAGTACACAGCAGGTGATTCATAGACTCAGCTCTGTGTTTTTCTCTGTTAGCCTGTTATGGGGGGGGGGGGTGTCCTTTCCCTCCCCTCCCCTCCAATCAGCCATCGGGTTTCACATAGCTCTGTGCTTTAGCTATGCAGTGTGAATGACATGAGATCGTCCCGTCTGCTGCTGAGAGTTGCTGTGAACATTGTGAGTTTTGGAAGTCTGTAGAGGACAGAGGGCTGCAGATAAATGGGGATAACTTATATAGGAGGATTTATTTAATCTCTGTGTAGTCACTTCACTTGGTATATGTAAGGGTTGACAACCACTTTATAGATCTCTTGTGGCTGCTTCTTTCACTGTTCAATTCAGGCCTATTACAGCTGGATGAAAAATCAGGTGTCACAGCTAATACACCAATTTATTTATTTTTCTGGTTGTAACAAATTACATTGGAGTGCTGCTGAATGTAATTTAAAGAACTGATATTTCCCCCTTCAAAGTATTTTGCTGCATAGTAAATTTACTTGTATACTGTATAATTTTAGAAGCCACTTTTTTAAATTAAACAGTGAAACATACAGTTACATAATAAACTTAATGTAATGTATGTAAACACTAGCAACACAGTTCTCTTATTTGCTCCACTTTGGTCAGTTAAATGTACCATTTGAAAGCTTTTGAAATCTGTTGAAAACTGGTGATCCTGTCAGAAATATATTAAACTTATAACTTCCTGTTTTTATCAGCCGTTGCTGTAATCATAATATACTTCCTGTCCTCGATTGACAGTAACCCCCCCCCCAGATACACTAGAGTATCACTCTAGTACAAGAAGTGTGTTACTGGCACTATAACCAGGGGAAAATAGAAAAGGCTAAAAAATGAAAACTGTTGCAGCAACTAAACTGAACTATATTGCATTTTGTTCTTGGGTTTAGACAAAGTATCACCACATATTTAAAACCTTTAGTGAATCTCAGAGAGGACCACACACATATAGCACTTGGTCCTGTTCCAATCCCTTCCATAGTTGTTGAGCAACAGGGTTGTAAATTAGTGGTTGAAGGGGAGAGGCAACATGTTCAACCAAGTTGCTTAACAACCACAGGACAGATTGCCTCCTTGCTGCTATAGAGGATGCTTGACAGTACATGTCTCTGGCAGCAGGGGCATGCTGGAGACAAGCACTGCCATTCGATACAGCAGAAGGTGGGGTCAGCTCCATTCATTACACACGTACTGATTGTTCAGTCACAAAGTTTAAATATCAGTCCATGCTGCAGGGCTGTGCAAGCTATCTGTTGGCACAGTGGATGTTTACTAGCAGCTGGCAGACCTCTCACACAGCTCTGCAGAGCTTCAGCTGCTGTTAAACATACTAGGCAACAGCAGATATAGTACATCACACAGCCTAAATAGCACTGACTGCTGGCTGAGATCACACAGCCCCACAGTGCTGACTTTTTTTTTAAATATCTTTTTTTATTGGTATTTCGGATGTACAAACATACAACACAACTAAAAGAAGCAAAGCAAAAGGTGAAAATAAATGACACAGTCGCCCACCCATGGGTCATGAAAAACAACGTAATTTAACTCCAAGATCTAGGTGACCATAATGGGTCTATAAAAAAAAACACACAACATCTAGGTGTGGCTCAAGTCCTAAAAATACATCTTCTTGTAAATGCCAATGATGCTAATATAAGGAGAGTACCCCCAGTAACACCCCGTACCTCTATTATAAACACCAGAAACAAAAGATGGCAGAAGTATTATGATTTATCTAATATAGAGGTTGTGGTTGGGTCAGCCAACCATTTGGACCATACTTTATCATATTTCTTTGGACAGCCCCTATTAACATAGGTGTCCCTATACAAAGGCAGGTAGACATTGACCAGATGTTTCCAAAAGTTGAGGGAAGGAGGAATAGCCTTCTTCCATGACATATTTATGGCTTTGCGGGCATAGAAAAGAAGTAAACTAAGCATGGTCCTCCCTGCTACCGTGGGAACCACACATTGCTAACTTTTACTATTAATAATGAACAGCTAGCGATGCCGGGGCCGTATGATGTATCTGCCGGTGCCATGTATGCTCGCTGGCAGCTTTGTCTTACAGCCCTGCAGCATTAATTGTTCATTCATATAGTAAAAGATCAGTCAGCTTAGAGAGAGGGTTGGCATTCAGTGCGCAATCCATAAACAGGGGACTCAATCCATAAATTGGACTTCAGCCTGGGATGGAGCTACAGCACAAACAGAAAAATAGGGAATGATTTACTAAACCTGGAGAGTTGTGCATGGGAGCCAATCAGCTGCTAACTTCAGCTTGTTTAATCAAGCTTTGACAAAAAATCTGGAATAGCTGCACCAGATTTTGCACTTTCCAGTTTTAGTAAATCAACCCCATAGTGTCAATTTATTTTTAAAAGGTTGCATGAATCTTAATAGGACCAAGTGCTATGGGGAGAGTCTAGTGATAAATATTTTTTAAAGCTGTACTCCAGGCAAATTAATGCAGCTCTGTATTCATTAATTAATCATCATGTGTTTTTAAAAGGAGCAAGTGTAAGTTCCTGAAGTTGATTTAGTACCAGCTGTTTGCAAGTCCCTATCCAGCAGGACTCAGATTTGGAGAGGAAAAGGCAGAACTGCTCTACATGAAAATGTGCTGATAAGACAAATCTTCATAGGAGAATAGAGCACAGTGAGCATTTCATTCTGCTGCTTCACTTTTATTGTCCAGTCAGCTGGCTGGAGAGGACACCACTATAATGTATTCCTATTAGACCTGTAACAGGGAAATTGGTGTCAACCAAATGAAGGCATGCAGCTGCGCCCTATGCAGGGGCGTATCATGAAATGAGTGGGCCGTGTGCAAGATAAAGTGGGCCCCAGTTATGGGCAAAAAATGTGGCGCACTACGAAATATGGGTGTGGCTTAAAATGCGCTAACTATTGGGCGTGGCTAAAGGGGGTGTGGTTTAATAGAGTCTGTGGTGACTTACATAGTTCAGAATGCAGTAATGTTAAATAGAGAATGTACAGTGCAGAGTGTATGGCGGTGGGTAGTATGTGCAGGAGAGGAGTGGGGTGTGGTTGGTGGTGGGTAGTATGTGCAGGAGGGGAGTGAGGCGTGTATGGAGGTGGGTAGTATGTGCTGGGAGAGGGGTATGGAGTGTATAGGGATGGTTCTTTATTTTTTTTTTTTTAAAGATTTTTACAATTTATTTATTTTTTTATTTTTTTTCATTTTTTCAAAAAAAATTTGGCGCCCAGTGGATGGTGTCAGTAGAGCAATGGACAGTGTCTGAATGTGTTTATTTATTTTTTTTTTCACAATTTTATTTTTTTTAAATTCATTTTTGTATAATTTTTTATTTTACAATGATATGGGGGGGGGGGGTTGGACAGTGTCAGTAGGGCAGTGGACAGTGTCAATAGTTTATTTGTTTTATTATATTATTATCAATAATTTTTTACAATTTTTTTTGATATTTCTTTTAATATTCTTTTTTTACAGTTCTTCTGTGGAAGGGAGTGGGGGGTGGGTATGAGGCAGAGGACGACATCAGTAGGGCAGATGTTGGTGTCAGTAGAGCAGTGGATGGTGTCAGTTTTCTATTTTAATGTATTTATTTTTTTACAATTTAATGTTTTACATTTTTTTTGGGGGGGGGGGGGGGTTGGGGCAGTGGACAGTGTCGGCAGGGCGGGGCAGTGGTGTCAGTATTTTTTTTTATTTCTTTACAATGATATTTTTAATATTTTTTTTTCTTTTTTTTTTTTTTAATCAGCACTGAACATGAATGGACAGCAGCTCCCGTCCATTCATAAACTGAAGCAGAGTGACACACAGGTTACTCTGCTCAGTTACAGGACAGGAGAGCGATCGGTAACGAGCGCTCTCAATGTCCAATTCAGACAAGAAAGGGCCGGTAAATGACATATTTACTGGACCTTTCCTCCGCTCTCCATCCTGACAGATCCCAACGACAGCCGGCGGGAGAGGAGAGGAGGGAGCCGGCGGCGGAGGAGGACACAGTGGCTGGGGAAGAAGGGGGGGGGAGAATGGGGGAGCAGAGGAGTGGAGAAGGAGAATGTGGGAGCGGAGGAGGTGAGCGGGGGAAGGGAGAACTGGAAGGAGGAAACAGTGGCCGGGGAAGAACAGGGGAGCGGAAGAGGAGGTGAACGGGGAGCGGGGGAGAGAACACAGGGAGCGGGGGGAGAGAACACAGGGGGAGCGGAGCAGGAGGAGGACACAAACAGCCTGGGAGGATGGAGGGGGGACAGCTGTAAGCACTGATAGCCGTGGGAGGGAGAGGAGGAGAAGTGACTGTCAAGCAGGGAGATCGGTGCTTACAGCTGTCCTCGTCGCATCGATCATCCCCAGCTATCAAGGGACAATCATCCATGTGTGCAGGGTGGGTCACAGTGGGCTCCCCCCCTCGGGGGCCCGTGTGCAGTGCACACTCTGCACCCATGGATGATACGCCACTGGCCCTATGCACCTATTGGCAGCAGGTTTGGGGTGGAGTAGTAAGGCAACTGCCAATGGATATACCTTTTGTCCGCATTCCCTGTTGATTTCTTGACATCAAATCATAATTAATGAAGGTGTCACTCAACCTTCTGACCTCTGTCTATTCAGTGTAAATCTCAGTTTGTACATCGGTCTTGGCAATGACTAAATAGCTGGAATAAAATAGGGTACCTGGAACATAGTTTATTTTTATGACATGTATAAAAAAAAATAACAGTCCGCCAATGCTTATTCAGATTTTTACATAAAAGCGTTAAATGGTAATCTCTGACAGTATTGTAATTAAGACATTACACAATTGTCTCCAACAGACATTTTAAACATATGTGCAGGGTTTAACAGCATGAAAAAAAACGACCAACAAATGAATTTACAGTACAGATATGACATGAGTTAATATATGTGATACTACTGAGATTGTAGAACATCTGTCCAACTGCATAATAACAGGTCCTGTTTCTTAGCAACAAACTTTTTTTGTACACATTTTAATAATACACTGAACCATTATTGGCAGATGTAGAGGACATTTATTTTTGTTTCTACAGTCATTATGGCAGTTTCATCAGTAGAGACATTAAGGGATCAACTAGATGAGAGATTTTAATCGCTTGTTAGCAAAAGATTTAACTCCTTGTTGTAATTTACCCATAACAACATAAAAATAATGTTCTTTAGCAAGGAAGGTACATTCTACATGAATAATTATGCTACCAAAATTAGTGTGTGCTGTGGATTGGCTCCAGCACTGTTGCTGTTTATTCTTGCTGGAGGCTGCCATTTTGCTGAAGCCCAGAGCCCCTGAACAACAGTAAATCTTTAGGCTGGCAGCAGATTGGCACATTTGGCACAGTGCCTAAAAATGTAGAGCATTGTGCAGAACAGGGTGAGACGGTGTATTACTGGATTTTAAACAGTATAGGCATTCATTTTTAATGTTTCATAGCTATACCTGCAAAAGAGGCCAGCCTAAAGTGATCTATCAGGACTTAATTTTCTATTAACCACTTGCCGACCAGCCGCCGCACTTATACTGCGGCAAGGTGGCTTAATACCGCAAATTGACGTAGGTGTATGTCGGCTCGTGCAACCGCTTTTGTTGGCACGCGCCATTGGCCAGCGGGGGAACCAATCAGCAGGTCTGGCGGACTCGATGTCCACTGGCCACCCATGATCATTAATATGATAATAGGTGTATTGCGCTTAGGATAAAGGTTGCTCGACTGCTGCCCTCCAGTATTCCCTCCCGTGGGTGGGATTGGTGTAAAGTGAATGAGGTTTGGGTGTGGCGCTGTCTGAGCTTTGGGTATAAGGGAAAATAGTGTATGTCAGTGCAAAAAACGCTAATACAATGCAATAGTTTCAGTGTAGATTTCCGTGTTAGTCCATAAATGTGCAAAGGGTGCTTGAAAAATGATGTATATGTTGTGTTTGTAGTGCTATAATTAAACACATAAAAATTGTAAGGCAACGTCACTAACAAAAAAGAAATATAAATGAAACGCACAACTTAAATAATAAAAAACTTTTCTAGAAATTGTAACCAAATATTTAAGAGTATATGTACAGTCCAAAATTAGGGTCTGGTATGTGCGTGCTGAAATGTGGTTAGGGTGG
>BLSH010092145.1:1720733-1742514 GCA_018402905.1 Glandirana rugosa
TAAAGGGATGGCTCCTCCGGAGGCGGTGACGGCTCATTCCACCAGAGGGCTGGCAGCATCCTGGGCAGCCGTGCGGCATGTGGCCCCAGAAGTTATCTGCAGGGCGGCCTCTTGGACCTCCATCAACACGTTCATGTCGCATTATTGTGTCGAGCCAGCTTCCTTGTCCTCTGTAAACTTTGGTCGTGCTGTCTTATCAATTGATGGTGCAAATTAAATTCTTTGTGTGTAAAGCATACCCTCCCGTGTGGTTTTGGCTAGTTATTTCCCACACGTAGGCTGCCATGGAGTCTGTCAGGAAAACGGAAAATTTACTATCAAATACTTACCGTAATTTTCCTTTCCTGATGGACTCCATGGCAGACGGAGTCCCCACCCATGCATTAAGGAGTAGGCTAGTTACGGAACACGGGAGCTAGCTGGGAGCTCACATTTATGGGATTAGGGGTCCTATAGCATTGGAGAGGAGGCGGGGTTAACCCACACGTAGGCTGCCATGGAGTCCATCAGGAAAGGAAAATAACGGTAAGTATTTGATAGTAAATTTTCCGTTTTTTTGGCTACTGATGACAACAATAAAGCAGCAAATTTTTCTGTTTGCCTTGATTACGTTCATGCTGCTTTTTTCAACCAGAACAACCCTAATGCTATCTGAGAGATGGGTAGACAGGTCAAAAGATGGACAGATTGAGTACATTGTGCCATTTGTCTTGAAAATGTCTCTTTTAGCACAGTCACATAAATAATGATAGAGATCCACATATGCTTTTAAACAATTCAGGCAGATTTTGGACTGACCGATTTAGAGGATATAATGTCTATGGTGAAATATATTTCTGTATATGACAAGACCAATAGTAACTATAGAACTTTAGGCTCTTTGAAAGGACATGTGTGTGAGGAATCTAGTGACTGCGTTTCAGGCCTACTGCCTGGGGAGGGTGAGAAGAATCCAGAAGTCCTTTGCCCCCCCAGGTTTGCTGCCTGGGGAAGATACAACTCTAGAGCCAGAGCCAAAGAATTGTTAGTTGGCCTATGCTAGGGCCTGGAAATATAGGAAGGTTTCTACTAAGGAAGAGCACTTTCAGGTGAGCTTTTCCTCAGTTGATTGCCTGTCTTGGCTTAAAGGTCCACTACTACAGGTTGCCCATCTCAGCTTAAAGGTCCACTTTTAAGTCCATCTGGCCTCTCCAGTTCTACATTTTCTTATGGCAGATGCAAAGATATTACACAATACTACTGAGCAGAGGGATTTTGCTGTTGTTGTTGCATATCCTGTACCCCTAACCCTCTCTCTCTCGTGGACACTGAGCCAATAACTGGTCACTGCTGGTGAATGGGTGAGTGATTAGGGGCAGCTGTAGGCCAGATTACTGGTGGAAAGGCTAGGAGGGCCTGTTAGCTCCAGCAGCTCCCCCCTTGGGATCAGTGCTACATGTGGGTATATCGTCCAAGATTCTCTCAGCTGTTTTGGAGGTGATTGGTGCAAGTTTTGTGCTACGGGACCAAGGATCTTTTTTTTTTTTTTTTTTTCAATACTTTATTTATTTCCAGCACGCAAGGATACAGTAAAACCACAGCTCTTACAGGAGATGGTATACAAACACTTGCATCGTGAATAGACTAACAGTAGCAGGTCATCCAGAATGTTTCAAGGAAAATGTGAACTGTTTCATCACCACCCATCTTATTTAAGTATAAAAAGGGATACTGCCCTCCGTATGCTGGTATTATTATAGAACTTCACGGTTTCAAAATGGGAAAAAAGGGGAAACGGGAGACAAAACCCCCGAAGAGAAAACAAAAAAAAAAAGGAAGGGGGGTGAGGGGGAGAGGATCAGGGGGTAAAGGGGGGCAGAAAGAGAAAAAGAAAAGAGAAGGGGAAGGATAACTGATGAGAGGGCCGAGCCCCTGTCGCACCTCCGACTCATGGCCTCCGCCGCAGTGCTCACTTTGAATATCTACAAAAGGACTTAGCCAAGTAGGTCTCTGTATTCGTCTGAATAGACAAACTCGTGCCAATAGTGCCATTTTTTAAGGAAGCGTTCCCGGTTACCTTTAAGGATCTTTTTTTTAATGTGTTACTTGTGTTTGGACTGTCTTTATGGGGCCAGAGAACAGTCACAAGTGTGTTGCTCAGCGTGGTAGAGAGTTTTATGATTTTTTGTGAGAGAAGGCAACCACCAGTCCCTGGACCTTTACCTGGAAGGGTTGCCACACTTTGCTGCCAGTGCCATCCTGTGCATTGCCTGTGTGATGAGCTGCTGTGCTTTACAGACTATAAATGCGATGGCAAGCTTTCAGCCACCTGCTGCTGCGATCTCACCTGTTACTACTACAGAGATGTAAGTAAAGGTAAACGCATTTGGCATTACAACTGGGCTAGTTATGCCTGAGATACTGGGCTGCTGATGTAACCAAGATATTGTGAATATGAGCTGCTGGCCATCATATGTGGAAAGTGTTGGAAGGTTTCTGCTGTTATGAGACCTTGGAGTCCTTGCCACCACTACTGACAGCGCTCAAGCCCAATCTGCTGCCTAGCACACTAAGAGTTGACTAGACAACCAAATACACAACAGAGGAGCCACCGACAGTTGCGGATAGTGACCAGCCTGTATCTGCTGAAAATCTACTTGGAAATGTCTGGGTATCCTGCAGCCATGGTTGAGCCCTGCAACTATAGCTGCTGACAACAAAAGAGAAACCCGTGTGCTACATTAAGAGCAGAAGGTGGTGGTGGTGGTGGTGGTGGTGGGGGGGGGGGGGGGTGCTCCAGCCTAAGTGTAGTATTAAAAGTGTACTTTATTCACATGAGATTAAAAACACTTACAGGAGTGTGGAAGGAAACATGCTTGTCCAAGAAGAGTGCAGTCCTCATGTTATGTCTGCGGTGGTAGACAGCTTGAAAGGATCGTCCAAGTGAGATGGACTGGATGTCTGGTGTGCACAGGATCTAGGAAGAACCACGCTGGTCAGTGCTGGCAGCTGGGGCGGAAGTGATGTCACCGTAGGATTGAAGAGCCAGGCTAGAGGTGAACAGTATCTGTCAGGATGCAAAGCTGTGGGCTGGGCTACACATGAGGCCATTAGAAGGAGCATAGACTCCGAGCACGTAGCCCAGTGACCCAGGGTCACTATCTCCTTCCTGGATTGAGATGCTGGCTCACAGTCATGTGAATCCTGGTGCTTGTGCAGTTATTGGGGTGTTCACAAATTTCAGATACAGAGCAGCCTCTTATTTTTAATGCAAAGCTACAATGTACAGCCTGATCATTGGGCAAGTGAAGACTTAGGCTAGGTTCACATTACAGGAATGGGCGTAAAATTTCACACTTTCCTGACATGCACAGAAACACACTGACGCACAATGGTACCATTCATTATTAATAACATCCCACTCATTTCCTAATGCACTTTAGCACCATACGGTAAACCAACTGATTCCTTCTGCATGCAACAGACTGATGGCATCATCTCAGCTTAGGTAAAGCCATTGAATACAGCACAATGAGTGCTTTTTTTGGAAAATAAAGTTTTTGTGACATGTCAGAAATCTATTCATGTAGCCTTGTATATATTGTAAATAGGCCCACTTTAATTTTGTTTTTTCTCTTTACACTGAATAACAGTAATATACTGCTTCATGTCAAAGTAAAAAAGACCTCTGCAGAGTTATTTAAATTAATTAAATGAAACCCTCTGTTAATCAATGTTCTATGGGAATAAAACGTAACTTGTATCATGATTAAATATAATTAAAGATAATTTTATAAGAGCTGTATACAATATTGAAAGTTTTCTATTCAAACCATTTGTAATGCATGTAATGTGTGTTCTGTAATTAGATAATTAGTACAAACCTATGGACTATCAACCACCACAATCTGAATATTTGTGTGTGATACTGGAGGAATCTTACTTTTTAGATACAGTTTTATTAAATTGAAGTCATATTGTACATGCCAGGAATGGGCATATAAAAACATCAGTTGATAATGAAAGAAATGTAAAGAACCTGGCTCCTAAAAATGTTGGAGGTTGAGGGTTGAGTCAAGGGTTTGCTTATAAATTGTTGCGTTTTTTTTCATTTTACATTATAATTTTTTTTTTTAGTTCCTATGCTCAGCACTTACCTCTGCTCTAGCTACCGCCAGCCTGCTGCTGCCCTCCGCTCTTGTACCATGAAAGCGGAAGAGAGACTCCGGTGGGTAGGGGGAGAGAGCAGCTGTATCACTCCACTGCCTTTTGTAAGGGACCTATAGCCAGGACTATAGTAGGTGCATTGGAAAATGCAGCTGGAGGCCTGAGTGCCTGTTTACTCCACGGCTGAAGTCCTTACCCTTGTCACAGGCTCTTACACACAGAAGAGACCTCCAACTAAGTTCCCAGCTGGCAGTTCTGCCAGAAGAAAGCCCATCACAGGGGGGGTATTAGGGTGTGCCTGGGCACACCCGTACACCCCCTGCGCATGCCTATGTTTGCATCCTTTTTTGACTGGTCTGTAACATATTATTTGTCTTGACCCCAGTTAACCCCTTACCTGTTTAATGGTTAAAAAAGATATCCAGCTTTCAGAAATTAGAATTTTTGTTTTCAGTTTAGCCTTTGAGAATGAAGTCTTTTTTTAGTGGTTACATAGTTAGTCAGGTCCATCTTGTTCAACCAATATTAAAAAAAAAAAACAACAAATAGAAAACCTCCATATACACAATCCTAATACCATAGTTGATCCACAGGAAGGAAAAAAAAACAATAAAGCATGATCCAATTTGCACCAGTGGGAAAAAAATCCTTCCTAATCCCCTCAGAGGCAATTGGATATTCTCTGGATTAACTACCCTTAGCCCTGGTTCACACTGACATGTCAAATCGCATGCCAAATCAGCGGCAATAGCCGGCAATGGCACCGTCCTAATCGGTGTGACACAGCACTTGCGGCACTGAACCGATTTCAAAAAGTAGTTCTTGTACTACTTTTTGCAATTTACAGGTGCGATTTCCATAGGCATCTGTACAGAAACCCACACAAATGCCTGTGAAATCACCACTGAAATTGGGACTGACATGCGGGAATGAAATGGTGCGAGTTCAGCTAAACTCGCACTATTTCATTCTCACACTCAGTGTGAACCAGGGCTCAATGTTATTACCTAGAAATGTTAATGGTCTATTCCACATTTTCACAGCTCTTACTGTGAAGAAGCCTTTTAATATGTGGAGGTTAAATCTCTTTTCCTCTAAGCGTAAAAAGTGTCCTCTTGTCCTCTGTAATGACCTCCCACCCGAGCCATACCAGGCCACAAGTCCCCATATTTGGGGGGTACCTTTCCAGGGGAAACCCACCTGTCAAAGTACCTTGTCCCTAAATTGAAGAGGACAAAGGACTTTTCCCCACAACCCTGGCCTAGTGGTCTTGGAGGTCTGTGGGAAGGGGTTGATCGGAATCTGGCAGCCTCCTGTATAGTAAGTGTACATTCACTCAATCACAATGAACAACCACAGGTGACCCCCGAAAGAAAATAAAAATCTGCCAGCACAATCTGCTCCTGTCGCTCATTCCCCCAAATGACAGCTCTTGTCCCTGCCACTAAAAATAAATGAAGGGACAGGTGATATCCATGACCATTAATTTCATTGAGTATTCTCTTTGGTCTATGTAACTGGGGGTGTGGCATGGGTGTGTCCTTCACCTACATACTTTGAGCTTAAAGCAGTAGTAAAGCCCACTTTGTGATTTTTACCTACAAGTAAGCCTACAATAAGGCTTACCTGTAAGTAAAATGAATATCTCCTAAACGTGCACCGTTTGGGAGATATTCACCCTAGATGCAGCCAGTGATGTCACTGACACATGTGCTCTGAAGGTTCGGCATACCGTCCTGCATCTTCAGAGCTACTAGCCAGAACCGAGGGCCCCCGCACGCAAGCGCAGGAGTGCCGTCATTGTGGCTCCAGCTACTCACACAGACGGAGACTGCAAACCCAGAAGAAAGACTGGGGGAAGATGTCAGCAGTGACAGCGTGCCACTGGAGGGCTTCGTTCCAAGGTAAGTATTTCATAATGTCCTAGTATGCAATGTATACTAGCACATTATGCAATTGCCTTACAGGTGTTTTTCTTTTCTTTTTTTTTAAACTGGCGTGGTTTACTACAGCTATAAAGGTATCCATCTTACTCTTATGTTCACTGACAGACGCAGCCCTTCATTAGACAAGTGAGGGTTATGCTCATATCACTAGAAGTAGACTAGGCAAAATAAAACAAAAGCATAGGTTGGCCCCTCCCAGGGGGGCGTCCCCACCTTAGCATATAACCCCCTGCTAGACAATAGCATATCAGTTTTTTATTGCCTAGGGCAAGGAGTTAGACCTGGTTCCCTATGGGATCTGCGTTCTTCTGAGGTTTTTTCTGATGAAGACTGCTATCAAGAAGGCGGCTGGTGGTATAGAGGATATCTAGAATCCAAAAACTTTCCCCAGTCCGGCCAACGTCTAAGCTACCCTTAGCCTTGGTGGGGACACGCCGCATAGGGCCCGTTCCGTGCTGGCTGCCAGTGGCTGATCCCACTTGTGCCCAGTGACTGGTTTGTTCCTGTCCAGTGGCCTGGCCAGCAGCATCCCTCTCTGGGGGGAGGAAAGTCTGCTCCGGGTGGCTACCCGCTGCGCCCGTCTGGTTGGTGAGTGGACCCCTCTTCCGTCCTAGGGGTGCAGAGAGGGGCACCTGGGCAGCCAGTGGGGGCTTATTAGTGGGGACGCATCTGGGGTTGTAATCTCCCGTCCCCCCCCCACTCCCCCCCCACGGACCGCACCCCGCACTGACCGTTTTGAGCACTGTAATCAGGCGATTCACCGCCATTTCGTGGTGGATCACCGTTTGTTTACCGCCATTTTGCTGTAGCTCAGCATGTTTTGATGGCAGTGGCCATTTTTCTGTAGCCCATGCGGTTTTCAGCCTGTCCTCTGGCAGCCCCCAGTGGCTTGTCTCGGTATTACGGGAAAGTGCTAAAAACGGCAGAGGCACTTCCGTTTTTGCTTGGACAGCGTGGCTGACAGACGCGGCGGTGCAGGCTCTTGAAGTGTAGTGTTTTTTCATTGCTCATTCCGGTCACAGCGCTGAGGCATCAAATAACAGCAAGTATAGCTGGCTCTCCCTGGGTGCTGGTAGCGGTGGGTGCAATCCTTCCGGGTCTCCCTGACTGATTGGTGGGGTAGAGATGGTGGTCACACAGTGGTGGTGCCGGAAGTCTGGGATGTCAGAGGCCGGCAGTGCTATGGCAGGGGTACCTGCGGAGCAACAATTCACGCCGGGGTCCCTGGTGTCCTTGGAACAGCTGAGGGCAGTATTTGGTGAATTCTCCGACTCCGGAGGGCCCCAAAAAACGCCCGCCCCCTGTCATTCTTCGGGGGAGGATTCGGAACCAGAAAGCGCCTCGGTGGTCACGGGAACCCCCGTGGAGCTATCAGAGGGTGAACTGATACCCTCAGGTGGTGAAGATGATCAGGGGGCTTCATCTTCGCGCGACAAAGCAATAGTGGCTGCCCTGATCACTGATATTCGCGAGTCCATGCGGCTTGACCAAGCAGGGGAGTCGCATGAGTCCGCATATATTTGTGGGTCGCTTAAGCCCCCTAGGTCCCCCAGGGCCTACCCTTATGATCAGGTTTTTGAACAGGCGGTGTTCAAGGAATGGCTGTGGCCGCAAAATTCCTTTGTTATACTCAAAAGCTTTGCTGTTCGCTACCCCTTTGAGGATAGTTTTACTAAGAGATGGGCTTCCCCAGCAGTGGCCCGTCTGAATAAGGCAACGACCATTCCCTTGGAGGGGTCTCCGTCTTTTAAAGAGGCGGCCGATCGCCGCACGGAGGCAGTGTCTAAGGCACTGTTCTTGTTGGCTGGGTGAGCCATGCGGCCAGCCTGGCGGCTGCTATGGCAGCGCAATCTCTTTTCGAGTGCTCTACCACATTACACTCCGGTTTGACTTGTGAGTGTGCGCAGGCTGAGGTGCAACGGGCACAACACTTGGAAGAGGGTCTCCGCTACCTATGCGATACTGCATTGGACCTACTTCCCATACTGTCAAAAATGTCTGTTTTTGCAATTGTTATCAGGGCGTTGCTGTGGCTCCGCTCTTGGTCAGGCAACCAGGCGTCGAAGAAAGCTCTTACGGATCTTTCCTTTCAGGGAGGGCGTCTGTTTGGCCCAAATTGGATGAAATCATTAAGGATTTCACGGGAGGGAAGAGTACTTTCCTTCCAGAGCCAAAACGGCGGGATTTTCGTCGTAGGCAGGGCCCTGTTTCTTCAGGCCAGAAGAAGTTTTTTCGTGCGCCCGGCTCAGCGGGTAAGGGCTTCAAGTCCGGTAAGGCTTCCGCTGGGCCCAGTAAAAGGCCCTGGCAACATAAGTCTGAAAAAACGAAGGATAAGTCAACCTCCGCATGATGGGTTGCCCCCGCCCGACTCTCGGGTGGGGGGCCGGTTACTGGGGTACGCAGACAGATGGACTGCCAGCATCACCGATCGGTGGGTGCTGGAGGTGGTGTCCTCAGGGTACAGGATAGAATTCATTTCTCTACCCCCAGAAAGGTTCTTCCCTTCGAACTTAAGACTCCCTCAGGGGCGTCGGGAGACGTTTCTAGGCGCCGTTCGGGCGCTTGCCGAACAGGGGGTTATTGTACCGGTGCCTACGGTGGAAAGATTTCACGGGTTTTACTCAAACCTCTTTGTGGTGCCCAAAAAGGGCGGTGTCAGGCCGGTTATGGACCAGAAGGCACTAAACTGCTTTGTAAAGACAAAAAGATTCAGGATGGAGTCCATCCGCTCGGTCGTGGCCGCCCTGCACCAAGGGGAATTCTTGGCGTCCCTGGATATCAAGGACGCGTATCTCCATGTTCCAGTTTGTCACAGGCACCAGCGTTTCGTGCGTTTGCAGTGGGGGATCTGCATTACCAGTTTGTGGCTCTCCCCTTCGGTCTGGCTTCGGCTCCCCGAGTGTTCACCAAGGTGGTGGCCCCGATGCTGGCACTGTTAAGACAGAGAGGTATCGCGGTGGTAGCATACCTCGATGATTTACTCCTGAGGGCAGAGTCGGCCGCAGCTCTGGAGGAGAACATGATAATCATGGTGTCCACGTTAAAAGATTTCGGTTGGCTGATCAACCTGCAGAAGTCGTCGTTGACTCCATCCTGCCGTCTGGAATACCTGGGTCTGATTCTGGACACGGTGCAGGCAAGGGTGTTTTTACCACCAAACAAGCTCCTGACACTTCAGGCAGCAGTGCGAACCCTGTTATCACGCCAGTGGTCCTCCTTACGTTTCTGTATGCGAGTGTTGGGGCTCATGGTGTCGGCTTTCGAAGCGATACCTTACGCCCAGAGTCACACTCGGCTCCTGCAGAAGGCGATTTTGTCGCAATTGGACAAATCTCCCCTATCCCTAGACAGACTGATCAGGTTGGATCATCAGTCCCGGGGATCCTTGGTTTGGTGGAATCGGGCTCCAGCCCTAAAATTAGGAAAATGTTTCCTCCCCCTCAATTGGTCGATAGTAACAATGGATGCCAGCCTATCGGGCTGGGGAGGGGTCCTGGGTCCGTTTTCTGCCCAGGGCCGTTGGTCAGCTCAGGAAGCTTGTCTTCCGATAAATGTACTGGAACTGAGAGCGATCAGACTTTGTCTATCCCATTGGTCGACAAGGCTGTGAGGCCTCCCTGTCCGGGTTCAGTTGGACAATGCCACGGCTGTGGCATAGGTGAACCATCAAGGCGGAACAAGAAGCTCGGCAGCAGCCGCGAAGGCGGCTCTGATCCTTCGGTGGGCAGAACTTCACGTGCCAGCTCTCTCCGCAATCTACATTCCAGGCGTGGAAAACTGGCAGGCGGACTTTCTCAGCCGCCGGACTCTGGATCAGGGGGAATGGTCCCTACATCCAGTAGTGTTCCGCCAGATTTGCCTCAAGTGGGGCACGCCAGAGGTGGACCTCATGGCCCCCAGATTCAATCACAAGGTACGGACCTTTGTGTGCAGATCAAAAGATCTGTTGGCGGTCGCCGCGGACGCACTGGTAGCACCCTGGGGTCGGTATCGGCTACTGTACGTCTTTCCTCCTCTGAAGCTTCTGCCGCGGGTTCTGCACAGGATAGAAGCAGAGGGAATCCCGCCAATCCTGGTAGCTCCGGATTGGCCTCTGTGTCCTAGGTACGATGATGTGGTGCGGATGGTGGCAGATGTCCCGTGGCGTCTTCCACGTCGCAAAGACCTACTGTCTCAGGGACCCATCTTGCACCCTGCTTTACCCTCGCTGGCTTTGACTGCTTGGCTATTGAGTGCCAGGTGTTGAGGGATAGGGGTGTCTCTGACTCCGTGATCCCTACTATGATTAAAGCGCGTAAGGGTTCTTCGCATAAGATTTATCATAGGACCTGGAAGGCCTATATTGCCTGGTGTGAGGCAGGGGGTTGGAACTCCCGCTCTTGTGCGGTGTCCAGAGTGCTGACTTTTCTGCAGCAGGGACTGGACAAGAACCTGGCGTTAAGTACGCTTAAGGGTCAGATTTCGGCCCTGACGATTCTTTTTCAAGATCCTTGGCATCACATTCGTTGATCCGTACTTTTGTACAGGGTGTACGTCATGTGGTTACTCGGATACGGTCGCCTCTGGCGCCGTGGGATTTGAATCTGGTGCTTTGTGTGCTTCAGAAGCCACCATATGAGAATATTACGGACATTCCCTTACAGTTGTTGTCGCAGAAAGTGGCTTTCTTGGTGGCTGTTACGTCCACTAGGCGGGTGTCTCAGTTGGCAGCGTTATCCTGCAAGTCACCTTACATGGTCCTTCATAAGTACAAGGCGGTTTTGTGACCTTCCCCTTCTTTTCTTCCGAAGGTGGTTTCTTCTTTTCATTTGAATAAGGATATTGTTCTTCCCTCATTGTGCCCGCACCCGTTGCATCCCAAGGAATTTGAGCTACATTCTTTGGATGTGGTGAGGGCCTTGCGGGTGTATTTGTTTTCTACAGCTTCTTTTCGGAAGTCTTTCTTTATTTGTGCTGACGGAAGGTTCACGCAAAGGCATGGCGGCCTCGTCAGCTTCCATTTCTTGTTGGATTAGGAAGACCGTGACTCATGCATATGAGGTTCAGGGCAAGGTTCCCCCTTTTCCAGTCACGGCTCATTCCACCAGGGCAGTTAGTACTTCCTGGGCTTTTAGACACCAGGCCTCGGTGTCTCAGGTGTGCAAAGCGGCTACTTGGGCCTCAGTGCACACATTTACTAAGTTTTACAAAGTTGATGTTTCAGCATCGGCGGATGCTGCTTTTGGCCGCAAAGTTTTGCAAGCGGCAGTGTAAGCGCGACTGACGCCGCCTGAGAGCGCTTTTTTTGTAGGGTACAGTTGTTATAGTTGCCCGCCCCTCTTGATTGACACAGCTTTGGGACATCCCCACTTGTCTAATGAAGGGCTGCGTCTGTCAGTGAACGTAAGAGTAAAAGGGATTTTATTATAACTTACTGTAAAATCCTTTTCTCTGAGTTCACTAACAGACGCAGCACCCATCCCTCTGTGTGGAGTTTGTACGGCTTGTTACGAACTGATATGCTATGCAGAGCAGGGGGATTATATGCTAAGGTGAGGACGGCCCCCTGGGAGGGGCCAACCTATGCTTTTGTTTTGTTTTGCCTAGTCTACTCCTAGTGATATGAGCATAAACCCCACTTGTCTAATGAAGGGCTGCGTCTGTCAGTGAACTCAGAGAAAAGGATTTTACGGTAAGTTATAATAAAATCCATTTTTCTCGGCTCAGAAAGTTGGGCGGTATGCAGTTGGCAATGACAATATAAACAAAAAACATATCACAACAGCGATGATTATTTTATATTGATTTTATCTATTTGTGCTGTCATTTAAATAATAGAGAATTATGTGTTCTATACCATGGAAAACAGCCAGAACAAGTTCTCTGACCCCTCTTCATTTCTTACATTTACAAAAACAATCAGGGTAAAGGCCCCACAGTAGCACAGTCCTGTCCAGACTTATAACTTAAAAAATAATTATTAAATTGGATTACCTCTGCATCACATGAATTTCTCTAATTAACAGAATTGGCAGCCAGCCTCAGTCTTGTCACTGAACATCTCTACTGTGACAGATGACACTGTAATTTCTCATATACAATACTTATCTAAGCTGTCAACCCATTACAGTTAATCAGAAAATATTATCCTTGAGGAGACCTTGCACATAATTATTTACATGGAGAAATTATCATGTTATTAAATTATTTTTTTACATAGAGCTTGCTGTATTCCAAATAACCTTAAAGGTGTAATAAATGATTGCTTTACTGGGAATTATGATACACTTATTGTAAAATAACATGGATCTATAAAATAACTCTATAAGAGCCAAGGCAAGTGTGCACTTCCCAGTATGCCGCACAGCATGGATCTTACAGAAACGTTGATAAGAGAGTACAGGACTTTGTGAGATGCTGTTGAGAGATTCTAACTTACAGGGCTGCTGTTAGAAATCACGAGGCCCCGTTTAGCCTACCTGGCAGGGCCCCCCAAATATAACAAAATAATATTTTCACTAAAATCATAATTAGCGCACACACATATAACAGAGAACCTGTGTGAATTATGCACAGAGGGGGCACAGAGGGGAGATCACAAGCAGGCAGAACAGGGAGGGGGATCAGTGCTGGGGAAGCAATTACAGGAACGATGTCCTTTGTCTGTGTCTCTCCCTGCAGCAGCTGAAAGTCGACATGAGGGGGAGAAACCTTTCAGCTGTGCAGAGAGCCACACAGGGCATCCTTCTGTAATTGCACCTCCATCCAAACGCACCCAATCCCCGTGTTGTTTGGGCCCCCTACAGGACGACTGGTGGTCCCCCCCTATCAGCGGCCCTGCTAGCTTATAATAAGCACAATTATAAAAAAATATATAGTTTTCCCTCAAGCCTCAACTCACCAGTGCCATAGCTCCCAATTGCCTCTCATTTGGAGGGACTGTCTGTCTTTTGGAACCAAATATCTCTGTCCCTATTTTCTCCTCAGGTGTCCCTCTTTTTGGTCTGATGCATAGACCTCTATAAAAAAAATGACCACCAAAATTGTAATACTGCACATTTTCTTTCATTTAACATGCATTTGCTTCAAAAATAAATAAATAAATAAAGAAGCCATGAAAAAGCACTTTTGGGGTTAAAGCAGCTAAAAATAAAAAAAATGAAATGAATGGCTCATTGACCACTTGCGTTTATGTACAATAACCTTCTGAGGGCAGTAGGCCATTTTAAAACAGCCTCCTCTTGGGGTGCTTATGCACGTCCTCTAGCGCATGCAAGCACACACTGTGATCACTGTGCCCATAGGAAACAGCAGCCCTGTACCATGTGAATGTTGTGACCAATCACAGCAATCATGAATGTAAAGAAAGGCCAGTGCCCCATTTCTTCTCACACAACAATTGACTGTAAGGAGGAAAGAGTAGTTCCAGGGTCTTGGCAATCTTATTATAGCCTAGGCCATCTTTATGTAGAGCAACAATTCTTTTTTCAGATCCTCAGCAAGTTCTTTGCCATGAGGAGCCATGTTGAACTTCCAGTGACCAGTATTAGAGAGTGAGAGCGATAACACCGAATTTAACACACCTGCTCCCCATTCACACCTGAGATCTTGTAACACTAACGAGTCACATGCCACCGGTGAGGGAAAATGGCTAATTGGGCCCAGTTTGGACATTTTCACTTAGGGGTGTGCTCACTTTTGTTGCCAGCGGTTTAGACATGAATATCTGTGTGTTGAGTTATTTTGAGGGGACAGCAAATTTGCACTGTTATACAATCTGTACACTCACTACTTTACATTGTAGCAAAGTGTCATTTCTTCACTGTTGTCTCATGAAAAGAATAAAATATTTACAAAAATGTGAGGGGTGTAATCACTTTTGTAAGATACTATACATCCTTCTGTCGATGGCATTATATCTTGTTTTGAACAAGAAGGGGATTACAATTAGATAGTACAATTTTAAAATCAAAGAGCTAAGGAACATTAGCTATGATCTGGGAATCCAAATATAGAGAGAAGAAGATGGAAGTTATCTTCTCAACTTATCTCAGAAAATCTCAGAAATCTTGGAACAATTCCATATGCAAGATGCAAAGGGCGTGAAAACTCCTATGGAAATAGGCTATCTAAAGAGCAATGAAGCAGAAAACTTGCTACCCAACAATGACATGTATCGCAGAGCAATTGGTAAGCTGCTATATGTTGCCACTGTGACAAGACCAGACATAGCCGCAGCAGTGGGCATACTATGCAGGGAAGTCTCAGCTCCCTGTCAGTGTGACTGGAATGCAATAAAAAGAGTGATGCAGTACCTTAAGGGAACAATTCAGATGATGTTACGGTAACCAGCAACATCAGATCCAAAACTGGTTGGATATGTGGATGCTGATTGGGCGGGGACAGCACAGACCACAAATCCACAAGTGAATTAATCTTCCAGTATGTGGAAGGAACCAAAGTTGGTCTAGTCGAAAGCACGCAACTGTCACTCTATCTTCAACTGAAGCAGAGTACATTGCAGCAGCACACGCGTGTCAAGAAGCGATATGGATTTGTCAACTTTTTGTGGACATTGGGATAGAAATGTCAAAACCAGTTCCCATTTTTGAAGACAACCAGGGATGTATAAAGCTTACGCAATCAGAAAGGGTCAATCCGAGGACCAAACACATCGACATCAAGTATCACCTTCTGAGGGATAATCAAGAGCAAGGTGTTATTGACATTCAATACTGCCCATCAGAGGAGATGACTGCTCATGCACTCACCAAACCTTTGTTCAAGCAACATCACAGTTATATCCAGAAGAAGCTGAATATAATTTGACAAAGCACATGCTGTTGAGAAGGCGTGTTGGAAGAACAACAGAATTGCTTTGTACTGTACTATACCTGTCTATATCAGCAGGTGGAACTGTAGTATTATAGAGTATATTGCATGTATTCTATGATATAACAGGAAGTATTGCACTGATTTGTGTTCACTTTCTGTCTGTCTGTCTCCATGATGATAAAAGCCATGTAATATATTTCTCCATAAAAGTAAAGCAGTTTGCTATATCCAAGAAGCTTCCAAAGCATAATTCTAATACAGGGGTCAGTAGTAAGTCACGCAGAGTTAAGAGGCCAGTAGTAAGTACCGAAGAGTGCAGGAGTAATGTAGAGGTTAGTAGTATGTGTAGCACCCTCCTAGGTAGGTGATAGGAAGTGTACAGAGTTTTTGGCTTTTCTGCTTAACAGAGAAGCAGACAGGCAAATTTAGGTACTGTCTGCTTAACAGAGAGCAGTGATTGATTAGTGAGGTCTGCTCAGTGTGCTCTGGGTGCGGCTCATGCTGGCTTGATCTTTCACACTGATCCAATAGCAAGAAGGCATGTTGGACAGTGGGAGGAAACCTAGCAGATGAGAGCATGGATGCAGATACAGCCCTGGCCAATTAGAAGGGGGTGTGCCCCATGGAATGCTGGGTGCCTGTATTTAAGTCTGAGGAGCACATGGGCTCTGGGTTCCAGTCCAGCCCACCTCTGAGGAGAGAGGTTCAGGTGGGGAGGAGGCGACTGCGCTCCCCAGAAAAGGCAGCTATGCGGCCTCAGGTGCCAGGTCTGAGAGCCTGAAGCCTGAATGCTACAACCCAGGGTTCCTGTGCAAGCTGAGAGGAAGTCTATGGATCTGGTCTCAAGTGTTGCTTGGAAATTGGAAGGGGCTACCAGCTGTCCCTAGACATTTTGTGAGTACAGACCCTGAAGGGATCCTTGAGACTGAGTGTGTGCTGCTGCAATTCCCCCTCTGGTCCTAGAAGTCAGCATACTGGAAGTGTGAGCTAAAGGAGACTCCAGCTCGTGTCTTAAAGACTTGAATCTAACAACAAAGTCCACAGAGTCTTTTCTGCTACAGAGGGACTTATTCTTCCATACAGATCCTGTATGGTTCAGCAGACAATCTGCTTCCACAGTTCTGTAGAGAGAGAGTTGTCCTCGCTGTGGATAGTTAATTTGGAGTATCCTACTAATTCCCTTCTCCTATCCATGTTCTCCAAATAAAATATAAAAACAGATCCCCTGGACTGATCATTGAAGATAACGAGCAGAATAGTCACAGTGGTGTAGTGGGTAGCACTTTCGCCTGGTAACAAAAGGGTCGCTGGTTCGAATCCCAACCACGACACTACCTGCCTGGAGTTTGCATGTTCTCCCTGTGCCTGCGTGGGTTTCCTCCGGGTACTCCGGTTTCCTCCCACACTCCAAAGACATGCTGGTAGGTAAATTAGATGCTGTCTAAATTGTCCCTAGTATGTGTATGAATGTGAGTTAGGGACTTTAGATTGTAAGCTCCTTGAGGGTAGGGACTGATGTGAATGTAAATATATATGTAAAGCGCTGCGTAAATTGACAGCGCTATATAAGTACCTAAAATAAATAAATAAATAGTGTTTGTACCCGACTGTGTGAAAATACCATGTAACTGGCTGTGGATTAATCAGAGGGAGACCTGGGCACAATTATTCAAGCAGCTCCTTCAGGGGTACCGCTACATGTGGGGGCTTGTCAGTCCGGGATTTATTCCCTGAATTGTCACAGCAGTGGTTGCTCAAGTTCAAGAAATCATCATGTCTTGCTGTGTGGACTGCGGGAAAGCAATCAAAGTGAAATATGTTGTGTCATGAAAGTGAATGTCTGCTCTACAGTGATTAGTGCAAACACATTGCCAGCAAGTGAAAAAGGAAGAGTTAATTCAGGATGCAAGATGGCAGATGCCAGCAGTTGCATCAACGCGTATACTACAGAGGAAAATGTCTGCTGCACAGTCGCTGGTAACAGGACATTTCCAAGTAGTATCGTGTTTGACACGATTTTGCATCTGAATAAGTTTGCATGTTCTCTTACTTTACAGAAACACTATTTTGGTGACATTAAAGATAAGCCAAAAGAGGATAAACATGTCTCACAGGTTGATCTTGAGTTAGATTTCAGGGATTAGTGCAATTTATGTGATTTGATTGATCTGGTCCATGAGTCTCGACTAGAAGAGGGGGAGGATCAGGGATCTATGGTTTCGGTTTCATTTAAATCCCCTTCAGATTTTTACCCTATTCAATCTAGAGGTAAGGAGATGGATTGTTTCCAGAAAGCAATTGAAGAGGAACTTACTAGTCTGGCTTCACGTGTGGTGTCTGGAGGATGTGTTCTGAACAACAACCTGAGCACCGAGGAAAAATGTTCACTTGAGCAGTTAAGAGAAGGCCGCTCTATAGTTATAAAGAATTCTGACAAAGAGGGCTTGGTTGTTCAGGATGCAGACACATATAGGTTGGAAGCCTTAAGACAGCTCTCAGATGGTACCACGTACCAGAAACTTAGGAAGGATCCTATTGGTGAATTCCATTTGGCACTCACTACTTTGGTTCATAAGGGCATAAGCCTTTGTGTTTTACCAGTGCAGGCGGGAGAAATATTGATACCTGATGCACCCATTGCTCCTATATTTCATCATCTACCCAAGACCCACAAGAGATTGAACCCCCTTGTGGGTAGGCCCATTGTGGCTGGCATTGGATATTTGAATGAGAGGATGGGACAATGGTTAGACCACCAACTCCAGCCTTTAGTTGTTAGCTTGCTCAGCTATTTGTGTGACACAAATCAGTTATTGAGACTTTGTCAGGATTATGAGTGGGGAGGGTGACATGTGGATGACATGTGATGTGTGCAGCCTATATTTCAGCATCCCGTACTCTTTTTTGCTAGACCAATGCAGTCTGTACTCTCATGTACAGAAAGAGTTCATCTTGGAATGTCTACATTATCTTTTATCCCATAATTATTTTTCATTTGATGGGGATTTTTTCTCCAAAGTTGCGGAGCGGCAATGGGAGCCAGGTTTTCGCCCTCTCTTGCCAATCTTTACATGGGTTGGTGGGAGAGGGTGAGAATTTTTGGGTCAGACAATCCGTTCCGTTCACACATCAAAATTTTCAGGCGTTATATACAGTGTTCATTTCGTCAACTAAAACACTTTAGTCAACTAAATTAATACCATTTTAGTTGACTAAAATATGACTAAAACGAAAACAATTGAGATGACTAAAATATGACTAAAACTAAAATGTCATTTTAGTCAAAAGACTAAAATGGGACTAAAACTAAAATGCCATTTTAATCAAAAGACTAAGATTAAAACTAAATTGAATTTTGAGGTCAAAATTAACACTGGTCTGTAGTGCATGTTCATACCTCAATACCATAAACAAATAACATATTAGATATTTCACTCCAGCGGTATATAATGAGCTTGGAAATTGTAGAGAAATGCTTAAATAATGCATTACAATTTAACCACACCCATTTGATTTTAGACGACTAAAATAGTTTTAGTTGACTAAAATTATTTTAGTCAACTAAATTGTACTGGAGATGTTTTTTTTACAATCAGAAAAAAAGTTTTTATTTAAACAAAAGACGGTATGGAGTTACAAAGGAGGCATTTCCCACAAATCTGCAATTACACAGGCTACACAGACTGCCACAACAAACAACACAAAACATGTTTACAAAATCAATATCTGACATCTGTTCACCATATTTCCTTTTGCAAATCCATTGAATAAAGCATTTCAATAACCAAAGAAAATCTGTCTTGCCTGAGTGTTTATTCCTACATTTTATGCACATTGCAAAAATCTCTCCAGCCTGTACCTGGGTTCAGTAATAGGTTGGGCAGCTAGTACATATAGTAACTGAATCTGTGGTGCATCAACCCTGTAATAACCTATTAAGAACCAACTGTGACGGAGCAACCCCTGGTGTCTCCAACCAACACTGCCAAATTTTTTCGAATTTCCTAGGAGATTTTCTGTGGAGGTAAGTATTTTTTTTCTCTAATAAGGACACCATTAACGCATTGATCCATTGTGTTGATAGCCAAAATCTGGCAATGAGCTTTCTGGCCAGGTAGAGCAGTCTCAGTAGTGTGGTATAAACATGGGGAGAGTAGATTTCATCATCCAGACTACATAGCAAACATACCGCTGGGTCTAATGCCAATTGGACTTGATAAATACTATTTATTGTATTGGTGACATCTGTCCAGTAGCAAACAAGTTTGGGACACCGCCATAACATGTGTATGAGGTCGCCTTGGTGGGCTTGACATCTTGGACAGATTGGTGAGTCTCTCCGCCCCCATGCGTGTAGTTGGACCGAGGTCCTGTACACGTGGTGTAAAATGAGTAAATGGGACAACCTCTGAGCAGCAGACACCGAAACCAGGGGTCCAGCCGCCAAAATCTGCTCCCATCTTTCTCCATCTATGGGTCCAATGTCATTCTCCCATTTCTCCCTGCATGGTAATAGATCTGGGGCCTGTATGCATTTTAATAGGTGTATAGAAGTGCTCTTTATATATAGATTCCAGGAAGGGGGATTCTGTTAATTTTTGCAATGAGTGCTGTCGTGGGCAGCTAATGGCATGGTCCATTCTCATGTATTGGTAATGAGAATTCTCTAATAGTGGAAATTCCTCTACCAACTGGATGTAAGGTTTAAGTCTTGTGTTTTCACAGAGCTGGTGTATATATATTTAATACCTATCCTTTCCCACCATTTGTGGTCATCTAGTTTCGCCAGTTCCACATAGGATCTGTTTTGCCCTATGGGTGTGCTTGTAAGGAAGCCTATGACTCCTGTTCTCTTTTTTACAGTGCCCCACAATTTTCTTATTAGGCAAACTTTAGGACAACAAGGGGGGACAGAGGGAAATCCCATCTCCATGTGGGACGAGGCAGAGTACATTGAGTGTGGGTCAATTAACAAGTCCCTAGAGGGGTCCTGTATATTAGACGTGTCCCAACCAGCGAAGTGCTGCAGCTGTGCAGCAAGGGAATTATGTTTGAGCATGAGGTACTGCCAGCCCTCCCTGATCCTTAGGGTACTGTAGAGTAGCTAGTTTTATGCGTGCAACCCTATTTTTCCATATTAAAGCCCTGAACAGGGAGTCTATTTGCTGGAACCAGTAGTTAGGAATCCAAACAGGCGAATTATGAAGAATATATAGTAACTGGGGTGCCCATATCAACAGTGGAAAAGTCTCCGACAGCGAGTCATTGATTTTAACCCTTGCAGCTGGAGCGGCATATAGTAGTTTTATCCAGGAAAGGAATACATTTCCCAGTCCATAGCTACCCAGGGCCGCCCAGAGGTAGTTCCACTCAACGCTGTCAAAAGCCTTGGCAGCATCGAGTGAAAGTGAAAAGACTAAAACTAAATTGAAATTTGATACCAAAATTAACACTGGTTATATAGATGATCTGATATTCATTTATTCTAGTGAGCTGGGTACATTGGATCATTTTTTCGTCATAGCTGTTCCATCAATTTTCTAGATGTAGCCTTGGGAGGTTGTGAGGGTCATGTTGTCACTAACCTTTACAGGAAGCCCTTGTCTGTATACAGTATATTGAGGGCAGACTAAGGTCATCCTGCACATACTGTACCATTAGAGGCATTCCTGTAGGTACATTTTTACGTTACCAAAGGATATGTAGCAGGGATGCTGATTTTGAAAAGGAGGTCTTTAACCACTTGCCGACCAGCCACCATCGTTCTACGGCGGTAGGTCAGCTCTCCTGTGTGAATCACCGTAGCTGTATGGTGGGTTGTGCAGGCGCAGTTGTGGGTGGGCGCTCGCCGCCAGGTGCATGCGCGCTCTGCATGCTGCATAAGCGTGCCCGCGGGTCAGGCGGACTTGGTGTCCACCAGTGACCCGCGATCACCTAGTACAAAGGCAGAACGGGGATCTTCCACTGTAAACAAGGCAGATCCCCATTCTGACAGAGGACATGACAGAGATCTACAGTTCCCAGTGATCGGGAACAGTGATCTCTGTCATGTCCCTGCCAGCCCAGCCCCCAAAAAGTTAGAACACACCTAGGGAACACAGTTAACCCCTTGATAGCCCCTAGCGTTTAACCCCTTCCCTGCCAATGACATTTATACATAGATCACTGCATTTTTATAGCACTGATCTAGGTATTAATGTCACTGGTCCCCAAAGCGTGTAATTTGGGGTCAGATTTGTCCGCCGCAATGTCGCAGTCCCGCTAAAAATCACAGATCCACGCCATTATGGTAAAAACAATAACAAAAAATGAAAAGTCCATAAATCTATCCCATAGTTTGTAGACATGATAACTTTTGTGCAAACCAATCAATATACACCTATTGTAATTTTTTTTAACCAAAAATATGTAGAACAATATACAGGGTGGGCCATTTATATGGATACACCTTAATAAAATGGGAATGGTTGGTGATATTAACTTCCTGTTTGTGACACATTAGTATATGTGAGGGGGGAAACTTTTCTGGTTGGTAAGGGTAAAATAATTCCACATAGGTATATTTACCGGGTGGGACATATAACAAGATGTATAAAAACCAATTTTTTTTAATGTTATCCACATATAACTAACCAAACGTGTTTTCAATAGTACAGATGTTTGATACCCTATCTAAATACCTGAAAAGTAAAAAACAATAACAAAAATGGTATTACCGCACCTAGACACTAAAAATCGCCCTGACGCTGTAACGCCGCCTGTTTAGACTGGGGTTTAATGTGCGAAACCCCTGGTCACTGTAATTATGGATCTAGTCACGATATTTTTACGTCACTAGATACATATTTACAGTAACCGTCCCTTCCCCAATTTGC
>BLSH010092145.1:1756881-1781023 GCA_018402905.1 Glandirana rugosa
GGGGGGGACATGTCGGAACATTTTGACACTTTTTTGGGACCAATGACATTTATTCAGCGATCAGAAATTTAAATGTCCACTGATTACTGTATAAATGTCATTGGCAGTGAAGGGGTTAACCTGCAGGGGGCGATCTAGGGGTTAATAGTGTTCCCTGGGTGTGTTCTTACTGTGGGGGGGTTGGGCTAACATGGGCATGAGAGATCTAACTGATCCCAGTGACAGGGATCAGTAGATCTCTCATGCCCCACTGACAGGGCGGGGAACCGCCGTGTTTACATCGGCGGTTCCCCGTTCTTTTCCCTGTTGCCGCTCATCGCGGCTCGCCGGCAGACATCGGGTCCGCCCGAGCCGCGGGCACACTCCTCAGGAGTGCGGCGGGGGCGCGCGCGCGCCCCCTGGTGGGCAAAATGCGAATCGCCGCCTATTTACGTCGATTCGCGCCCAGCTCCCCGACTGCCGCCGTGAAAAGACGGCGCGCGGTCGGGAAGCAGTTAAACTAAAATAATTTAGTATCCCCACCCTCTATGTAAATACATTGTACAGCAGATGTCATTTTTTCACCTTAACTTAATTGTACATACCGGCTACATATGGGGTATGCCCCATGACCTTGTTCATTTGTTATTTCCCTTTCCCCCCTTTCCAAGTTTGAGGAATTTTGCTCTTAGCTTTTTGTAGGGACGGCTGCCCAAGCCACTGAGGACATGGTTCATTTTTGGTGGGGGGGTGGATGTAGCATCCTCATAGGTAGGTGCTAGGAAGTGTATATGGTTTTTGGCTTTTCTGCTTAATAGAGAAGCAGACAGGCAAATGTAGTTGCTGTCTGCTTAACAGAGAGCAGTGATTGTTTAGTGAGGTCTGCTCAGTGTGCTCTGGGTGTGGCTCATGCTGGCTTGATTTTTCACACTGATCCAATAGCAAGAAGGCATATTAGCCAGTGGTAGGAAACCTAGCAGATGAGAGCATGGATGCAGATACAGCCCTGGCCAATTAGAAGATGATGTGCCCCATGGAATGCTGGGTGCCTGTATTCAGGTCTGAGGAGCAGCTCCAGTCTAGCCCACCTCTGAGGAGAGAGGTTCAGGTGGGGAGGAGGCAGCTGCCTCTCTCCAACAGAGGCGGCCATGCGGCCTCAGATGCCAGATCGGAGGCCCTGAAGCCTGAGTGCTACAACCCAGGGTTCCTGTGCAAGCTGACTGAGGGAGGAAGTCTATGGATCTAGTCTTATGTCAATGGTATAGAGTGTTGCTTGGAAGTTGGAAGGAGGCTACCAGCTGTCCCTGGACATTGTGAGTACAGACCCTGAAGGGATCCTTGAGACTGAGTGTGTGTTGCTGCAATTCCCCCTCTGGTCCTAGAAGTCACCATACTGGGTGTGTGAGCTAAAGGAGACACTAGCTAATGTCTTGAAGACTTGAGTCTAATGACTAAGGATGGGCTCGGGCTTGTTTGGAACTGAACGTGCCCAAGCCCACCAGGAAGCGAACCCTGCCATGCATCAGGGAAATGTCTCACTGCCTGTGATTAGCACAGGGTTCACATCCTGGCGGACTCGGGCACGTTTGTTTCCGAACATGCCCAAGCCCATCCTTACTAATGACAAAGTCCACAGAGTGTTTTCTGCTACAGAAGGACGTATTCTTCCATACAGACCCTGTATGGTTCTGCAGACAATCTGCGTCCACAGTTCTATAGAGAGAGTTGTCCTCGCTCGCTGTGCATAGTTAATTGGGAGTATCCTACTAATTCCCTTCTCCTATCCTAGTTCTCCAAATAAAACATAAAAACAGATCCCCTGGACTGGTCATTGAAGATAACGAGCAGAATAGTGTGTGTACCTGACTGTGTGAAAATACTGTGTAACTGACTGTGGATAAATCACTTAACGACCGCCCGCCGTGTATTTACTGCGGCAGAGTGGCTCGTTATCCTGAACCGCCGTTTATAACCAGCGATTCGCGCATGCGAGATTTGCAGGTGAGCACACGCCACCGGCGGCACGCGCGCACACCCGTTACGCGCTCCGTGAGCGTGCCCACAGGTCGCGTGGACTTGATGTCCGCCGGCAACCCGCGATCGCCTGTGAGAAAGGAAGAACGGGGAACCGCCGATGTAAACATGGCGGTTCCCCGTTCTGTCAGGCGGCATGACAGAGATCTACTGATCACTGTCATCGGGGTCAGTTAGATCTCTCATGCCCCTGCCTGCCCAGCCCCCACAAAGTTAGAACACTCACAGGGAACACAGTTTACCCCTTCATTGCCCCCTGCAGGTTAACCCTTCCCCTGCCAATGACATTTATACAGTAATCAGTGGCTATTTTTACTAGTTACTAGTAAAAAAAAAAAAATTGTAAAAACGCCATAAATTAATTCTGATGGTTTGTAAACGCAGCAACTTTTGCGCAAACCAATCAATAAACGCTGATTACAATTTTTTAACCACAAATATGTAGAAGAATGTATATCGGACAAAACTTATGAATACATTTGTTTTTTTATATTTTTTTTGGACCTGTATTATAGCAAAAAGTAAAAAATATATATATTTTTTCAAAATTGTCGCTCTTTGTTTATAGCAGTGATTAGAAGTGACGTAGAGGTGATCAAATACCACCAAAAGAAAGCTCTATTTGTGGGGCAAAAAGGACGCCAATTTTGTTTGGGTGCAACGTCGCACAACCAACCAATTGTCAGTTAAAGCGATGCAGTGCCGAATTGCAAAAAGTGCTCTGGTTATTAAGGGGGCAAATCCTCCAAGGCTGAAGTGGTTAAAGGATATGTAAACATTCTTTTTTTGTTTTTTAAACAAACATGTAATACTTACCTCCTCTGTGCAGTTGGTTTTGCACAGAATGGCCCCGATCCTCCTCTTCTGTGGTCCCTCAGCAGCGCTCCTGGCTCCTCCTCTTGGGGCACTCGAGAAGCGCTCTTCCTCGGGGCACCCATGCGGGCACGCTCACGTGCCCTACTGCTGCGTCCATTGACACAGAAAGAAGGACTCGGCTCCGCCCCGGGCTCCAGCATCATTGGATTTGATTGACAGCAGCGGGAGCCAATGGCTGCGCTGCTATCAATCTATCCAATCAGGAACGGAGACACTGGCTGGAGCGTGTGTGCTCGTCCCCGGCACAGGAATGATCGGGTTCCGGTAAGTAACAGGGGGATCTGGGGGTCTGGTGCACAGGAGGTTTTCCACCTCAATGCATAGAATGCAAGGGTTTACAACCCCTTTAATCAAAGAGAGACCCGGGCACAATTATTCAAGCAGCTCCTTCGGGGGTACCGCTACTTATGTAATGCAGAGTTCAGAGAGTGCAGGAGTCAGGAGTAAGTAATACAGAGGTCAGTAGTGTGTAACACAGAGTTCAGGGGTTAGTAGTATGTAACATAGAGTGCAGGGGTAAAGAATAAGTAATACAAAGTGCATCCTGCTTTTGCTTTTCACTTCTGTTTACAAAAATAATATTTAATCAGACTTCAAGAACTTCCTGATTGTATCTACAGCTCCGGCCATGAACTATTTCCTGCTCTAAGGCAGTTGCTACAATAATGCAGTTTTAAAGCTCATGAAACTGGCAGGTACACACACACACACACACACACACACACACACATACAATCTTCTTCTAACAATGCCAGCCTGGCACTAAGGACTTGTCATATTACAGCCAGCACCGATGCCTCCTCGCGCCAACCCCCACACTTTTCCCTATGCTTCCAGGCCACCAGACTCTCCCATTGCCTCTTGCCACATCTTGTGGTTTGGCAGAGCAGGACCTTGCCTCTTGCTGTTCGCTGATTTTCAGTGTCTCTCGCATTCCCAGGGTCTGCCCCAGCCCTGGACTAGGACTTTCTCAGCTCTGCTCTGGTCTGAGAGTTGTGTTAAGGTCAACCCATCATATGGCTTTGATTGATGGGTAGATAATAACTGACTGGTTGCCAAACCCCAATTCTGTATATTACATGTATGCCACTCTAATTAACATTATTTATTAGGATCAAATAAAGCAGTGCATAGTACAGTACACCATAGCAGCTAATCAGATTTCAAATTATTTTTACCAGATCGGTGAATATGATTTCTGATTTGCTGCTATGGGTAACCAGTACTTTACCAATACTTTTTGCCTTGCAATAATGAATAAACTTATGTGGACAAAATATATTTTCATGTTTCATATCATGACCAAGACTTTTCACAACCATCATTTTTTTTGTCAATATTAAAACAATAAGAAACACTCATAACATAATGTATAGAACAGGCTAAATATTATAGATTATTCCTAAAGGCTTAGTCCACATTTTAGAGCAGGTTTTATATTACTATACTATTACTATTACTATATTCACCTATTTTTAGACGTAACTAAAAAAACATGATCACATACATAGGGTTGCCACCTGTCCGTGATTGACCTGGACAGTTTGGGTTTGGAATCTTACGTCCAGGTTTAAGACTGCCCGAAACCCGGACACATTATTCAGACCGCACTATGGCTTCCCAGGGTTGCTGGCTGCAGTTGTGTAAGCCGAGAATGTCTGTTATCAAGTTGTCTGTTTGTGGCAGTAATGGTGCCCCAGTGAACGTATAATAAGTGATAACGGCTGCCTTTTTTCTGGTGGTAGGAGAACCACCTGCTAAACTAGTGATACAAACAGTGAAAAAAATTGGCGCTACTTCACTTTAGCTTAAATATGTGACCATAAAAAAATCATTCAGGAAGCTCCTGAGGATGTGACCAATCACGAAATGCATTAAGGCTACCAATCTGCTTTCACTGACATCACTTCCGCCGACATTGTCCACGTCACTTCCGATAGCGGTGGTTCTGACCAGAGGGGAGGTGGAACACACACGAAGGGGAATGAGGAACGATTCATACACGAGGGTAAAACCCACAGATGCTCATATATTTGGTGCTGATTTAAGCACTAAAATCATGTAAGTGTGCATTTGGCTTGTTTTAATTGTGTACCGTTTGGGTAATAAACACATTGTGCTATGATACAATTTTTTTTTTTGAACCTGATTATATGTAGAGCCCATGGGGAGTATAAAGAAGGAGACATAAGCTTTGCCCAAAGGAAGTTCGGTGCCATTTGCTGCAGTTTGGTGCAACACAAGGATCCTAAGAATCTTTACCAATTGACCAAAAGCGATTTAATTTTTTTATTCTGGTGAGTCTGAATTTTACTCAGTGTGGATTTACGGTAAAGCACGATTTAAAAGGATATCTTTCTGCACTGTGATTGGACTTTCTTAATTTAGAGGACTTCATGATTATGGAACTTCTACTTATGGGCTAACAATTTTATTGATGATGTAGAGACTTTCCATTCATATTTATTATCTAGCCATATTTGTTTTTTTAGTTCACTAAAAGGTGTAGAGACTTTCACTTACTTATGTATTGTTCAGCCAATTGGCATGTTTTTTTTTTTTGTTTTTTTTTTATTCACCAAAAGGATCACATGCAGCGCTGAATGAGTTTATATGGTCACATATTTAAGCTAAGTGCCAATTTTTTTCACTGTTTGTATCACAAGAATGTCTGTTACACTCTCTTTCACACTGCCCAAAGTCTGAACTAACAATCCCCCCAAAAAACAGACAGGAGAGGAGATCTACACCTCTTCCTCACGCCCCTACCCCTCTGTGCCTGCCCACACTCCAATCCCTGGCTCTGTGCCTCAGAAAAGGAAAGCAGGGCGGGAAATTTGAAGTCCAGCAGCCTCAGATACATCTGGATGAGAGGTGCTGGCTGCCAAGGGGTGAGTGAACTCACCATCCATCCCTGTCTGTGACTGTCTCCCCCCTTCTCTCTCCTGCCTTTGAGTGAGTACACTAACACATCAGGGTTCTCAGAGCACCCCTTACATCAGAATTCCCCTTTACACCAAAGGCCACAGTGTCCCTCCTTACATCAGAGTCCTCTCCGTACATCAGAATTCTCAGTGTTCCCCCTAAAATTAGAGGTCCCAGAGCATCCCTTATGTTAGAGATCCCCAGAGTTTTACCTTACATCAGAGTCCCCCCCCCCCCCTACAGTGTAAAGGAACTCTGCGAGTTCAGATGTAAAAGGGGAACTCTGTGGATTCAGATGTAAAGGGGGACTCTTGTGATTAACTTCATATGATTAGAAATGTTATTTCATTGCAAAATATATGTATAGTTTATACTATAAAAAAAAAATGATGTGTGCCACTAAAGTGTTCAGATTTAACTTGAAGAAAAGGTGGCAACCCTACACATATAATGTCCCCTAAATCTAAAACTCCCCTCTGTAGCTGAATCACAGGGTGCTTCTAGGAGAGGGCATTCAGGAGGATACATCAGTGAAGATACTACAAATGCCAACTTCCACCCTGGAAGAGGGACTAAGCACAGGGCAGCAGCATAGTGGTGATATCACCTCACTTGTAGTTTATTTGTTATTTCCTCTAGGCCCATTACAGATGGTTTGTACTTCCTTACAGCCTAGTGCTGGGGACAAGCAATGCAAGAACCTCTGCGTTGCACCTGCTCTGCACCAAGCACAGTTGCAGTGCTCTGTAGGCCTGAATGCAAAAAAGAAAAGGATAACGCCATCCTTTATACCAGGTTACATTACATCTGTATTTAGGGTGTAACATGGAGCTAAGTGGACCCCCACCCTCAGAACATCACCCCCCCCTCTTTGTGACAGCGCACAGGCCAGTGTTGCCAACCATCCGTAAATTTACAGACAGCCCGTAAAAACAGGGCAGTTTTTCAGGTGTCCGTAAAAGTCCGTAGCAGCTGAAAAGTGCCAGTAAAAATGGCGGCCATCGGCTCAGGTCAGAGCTGCGCATGTGCAATTACGGAAATCCCTGAGCAGCGAGTAAGAAGATCTGATCCTGACCCTGAGACGAGTTGGACGACCACTCCAGCTAGTGCCTCTGCCCAGCCCATCCGCCCTCAAATGTGTTTACTGCATTTTCCCGCCACACCACTGCCAACCAGCAACTGACCAGAGCAGACACTCCGGATGGATGGATGGATCCTGCTGATTCCCGCCTGCCTCCCTGCTCTGGCTGACCCTGCAGCCCTCCTGGTGACAGTGGTGAGTGCAGTGCGCTTCCTCTTCAAGCCAGCCAAAAAGAGTCGGGACAGTGAGTGTGGGACTATTTGACACCCACACTGTCTCTGCTCACTCTGACAGACAGCCACGAGCCAGGCTGCAGGAGTCTCTCTCTCTTAGTGTGAGTGTGCACTGTATGAGTGTAGTGTGCACTGGATAAGTGGCAGGAGGCAATGGAAGGATGGTGTAATGGAAACAGGAGGCGATGGGGATGGTGTAATGGAGATGGAGGGATGGTGACAGGAAGTGATGGGGGGATTGTGTGATGGAGACAAGAGATGATGGAGACGGGGGAATGGTGTGATGGAGATGAGGGGTGATGGAGGGATGGAGACTGGAGGGATAAAAACAGGAGGTGATGGAGACAGGAAGTCTATAGAAGTGGGGACATAAATTCTGGTGATCCTAGTGGCCACCAGGGATTTCACCTCACTTTGTGGTGGTTATGGAACAGAAATTAAGGGGAAATCTCTACAATTTGACATAGGTGACAAAAGTGATGGACTAAATAATCTGCCCTTTTTATATTGAAAATAACAGAAATATGTTTTTTTTACCTTGCGATCTACCTTAAATCGCATCACTATTTGCACAGTGTACTTGTAGCCTAATTTGCACTGAAAACTGTAATTTTGTAACTTTTGTAACATGCCAGTAAAAACTTGGCGGTGCCAGTAAATTTCAATCTGGTAGGTTGGAAACACTGGCACAGGCGCTTCTTCTCCCATACAGCAGCTTTCACTTTTTAAATCAGTGAGGCTGTGTGGGGCTGATATGCAAAAAAATAGCAAGTTAGCATTTTTAAAATTTTTCCAAAAGGTGGACTATGCCTTTAATTTCACCTTACACATGCAACTGATTTAGCCATTGCTTATTTCTTTATTATGGCATTCACGACTTACTGAATACTATAGCACACTCTAGTGGTATTATATTTTCAAATACGTAAATGAAGATTGCATTTCTTTTGGGCTTGTTTAAACATTTTGCAGAAAAAAAGAGAACTTAATTATAGTGATCAATAATATTTTTTGTTTAGTTATCCCAGGGAATCGAAAATAAAACCTAATGGCTAAGAACGGGTTCCTAACTTTATCCAAATTTTAATAAATATGCTCCACAATCAGACAAATTAATATCACTGAACTTTGCATTTGGTACCCTAAAAAATCAAGGCATTTACACATCAGAGCAACACAAGTTACTCGAGCCATTGTACATTATATACCATTACAATCAATAACTATATATGGCAGCATTTTTCCGAGGAAAGGTAAGCATTTCATCCCTTTGATTACTTTTCATGTATTCATCCCAGGGTGCTGACAGAGCTTTCTGTTAACATTTCAGTCCACGTT
The DNA here is from genome assembly GCA_018402905.1 of Glandirana rugosa. NCBI lineage: Eukaryota > Metazoa > Chordata > Amphibia > Anura > Ranidae > Glandirana > Glandirana rugosa. The sequence continues at coordinate 1,765,348 of BLSH010092145.1, forward strand.
CCACTTTACTCTCCTCCTGTGGGCTTATTGGATAAGAAATGAAAAAGCAGGATCCAGCTTTGAATGAGGACCTGCTGACATCAGTAAATGTAATCACAAGAGAATGATATTTCTGATGATATTTTATTCTGTCCTTTCTCCTTAATCTGCATTATTTTGTAACACCTGCCTGATGAATAGGGAATAAGAGTTGGTGTTAAAAGGAAGGGGGCTCACACATTTGCAGCCCTCTCTACTAAATGTCTAGTATGCCACGCTGGTACAATTTAGGGTACACATTTATTTTTTTTATTTTTTTGTATGCTACGTTAAAATAAGAGAAGAAAATGTTTTAGTCATCCACAATTTCCTTACAAATTAGATTTTATTAGATATTCTGCAAGGGTTACACACATAGCACAAAGCCAAGAACACCATATTCACATTTGTCTTTCTATCAAAGGGGCAGGGATTAAGTCAAACTCATAAGCTAATTCAAACATGCTAGAAATAGGATCAGTATTGGTATGTATCTCTACCTGTTCTCCCATAGCCTCTATATTGTGCTATTGAGTGTTCCCCAAGAAAGTAAAGAATGAAAGTGAAAAAAAAAGGGGGGGGGGGGGGAGACAAGGCACACATACACAAACATACAGCACAAATATCTGGGAAGGCGCCTTCTGGAGACTTCTGATAAGGCATGCCAATGACAAATGAGCAATTTTGGAACACAGACTTTGCTTTAATCTGGGGGCATGTCCACCATATGTAGAGCATTCTTCCGCAGCGCCATTACTCCTCAGGGTAAATCAGAGATATATGTAACTTCACTGGACATCTATACCATCTAGTTAGTATTTTATAGTTATTTTCTTGCATATAAGTTGAGGGACTGGATTTGAAAGTTAGCAAGAAAGTTTTCTTCCATTCTTCTGCAGTAATCGTATGTCCCAGTTCTCTCTCCCAGTCTCTGATGTAATACAGGCTTATAGTGAATGCATGCGATAGGAGTATAACATATATTGTAGAAATAGTACTAGAGCACACTGTATGCCTACTGCACAGTGACTCAAATGGGGCTAAGTCAATACGCAGTGAGCCTGTTTTAGATAGATGTGTATAAACATCCTGGAGTTGAAAATAATGAAACCACTGGATAACTATGCTCATTAGTCATTATCGTGTTAAGCACCTGTAGTCCTTTTGGCGTCAAGGCTTGTATAATCAGAGAGGGAGCCAACAGTGTCCATCGTAGGAACCTATCTGACGACAGACCCGGCAAAAATTCCGGGTTACCCATAATTGGGGTTAGTGGGCCTGGTACTGAGGAAACATCCCACCTTCTAACAGACCGATCCCAAACTCTTAATACAGATTGGGCCAGTGGTGAGAGTGTTTGTCTAGACTTAGACGCAATCCACGGGAGAGAGGTCAACGGGACAGCTGTTATTTGCTGTTCAATGGTTGCCCATTGTTTTGCTTGGCTGTGCTGAAACCAGTCCAATATTCTGGTCAATACTGCTGCTATGTAACAGAGTTCCATATGTGGTAAGCCTGCTCGCACCTCTGTCTTCCACTTTACTAGGATATCATAGCGAAGTCTGGCCGGATAATTCGGCCATAGATACCTAAGTAAAAGACTTGTGCATGGCTGAAAAATTCATTTTTTTTGTTTTAGTTTTTTTATTTTTCGGGAAATTCAAAAAATTCTGAATTTGGAAATCCGAAAATTCTGAAATCCGAAATTCGCGGTATATCAGCAATTGTGGTAATTCGGAAATTTGAGGTAACTCGGCAATTGCGGTAATTTGGAAATTTGTGGTAATTCGGCAATTGCGGTAATTTGGAAATTTGCGGTAATTTGTAAATTTGCGGTAATTCGGCAATTGCGGTAATTCCGAAATGTGGAAATCTGAAAACTCGAAAATAACAAAGAACATTTGAAATAATAACAAACTAATAAATAACTATTAAATTATAGGTATTTGAATTTCCTTGAAAATATGGCTGTTAGTGAACTTAAATATGAAATTTATCACATCATATTTTCAAGGAAATTCCAATACCTATAATTTAATAGTTATTTATTATTATTTCAAATGTTCTTTCTTATTTCCAAATTTCAGAAATAAGAAAGAACATTTGAAATAATAATAACTTATTATAATTTATAATAAGTTATAATAATAAATGAATAACTTATTTCAAATGTTCTTTCTTATTTCCGAATTTCCGAAAAATTTGTTGTTATTTATTGGTTAGTTATTATTTCAAATATTCTTTGTTATTTTCAAATTTCGGATTTTCGGCTGTTCCAGTTGCCGAATTTCTGAATTTCCGCAATGACCACAATTGCAGAATTACCGTGAATTTCTGAATTACCGCAATCGCCGAATTACTGCATTTCGGAAATCAAAAATTCGAAAAAATTTGGAAATCCGCCTGAATTGGAGAATTTTGCAAAATTCGGTAAAAATGAAATTTGGAACTAAACAAATTGCACAAGCCTAATAAGTAAGCTAGATGTTAAAGACCAAAAGAAAGCCTGTGGAAGAGTTATTGGTAGTGTTTGATATAGGTAAAAGAATCTAGGTAAGATATCCATCTTATATATCGCCATTCTCCCTAGCCAAGATTGTTTCCCTGTGGCCCTTGACTGCAAACTACTAATCGTGGAATTAAGCATGGGAAGATAATTTAGTTAATACATTTTTTCTTCTGAAAGGGCAATATTCATATTTAAGAGATTGCAATTCCCATTAGAATGGAAAATTATTTTCTAGCATTTCTTTTTTCTTTTTCCATTGGTAGAGTGATATTGAGACATCAGGATTTTGTAACATTTACTTTAAAATTAGTATAGAATCCAAATTGTTCCTGTTCATGAAGAATGTTTGGAAAAGCTATTCTTGGATTGGATACGTAAATGAGTAGGTCATCCATGAAGATACTCAATTTATATGCATTACTGCCCACCTGGACCCCCTGGATTGAGGGGATAGACCATAGAGCAACCACCAGGTGCCCCATGGCCAAGATATACAAATAAGGCAACAACGGGCATCCCTGATTTTTTTTTACAAAAAACGCATATTACAGTGCACACATGATACATACTCCTACCAGGCTGTTTAAAAGCAACTAAACGTATATAGCAAAAAATGCAAAAATACGGGGGTTTGGTCACACTAAATGGCCATGAAGTGCTTAAGCCCACTGACTGCTGCAAAGTACCCCGTTTTACCAGTGGGTCCTACACTAACCTTAGAGTGAATGCTCCTATCTCAAACCATGGAAGCCAACGCCTCTCTTTATGGGAGACCAGAGGACGCATCCCATGGATCAGGTGGACACTGATTGGGGGTAATTAAGGAGGATGGGGTTCTCCAGCCCAAAAGGTCTGGTCAGGACCTCTCAGCATACAAAAAAATACATATTTGGGGGGAACACCCTACCAAATGCATGATGCTGCTTGTAAAGACCAATAGACATAAAACGCATATTACAGTGCACACATGATACATACTCCTACCATGCTGTTTAAAAGCATTTAAACGTATATAGCAAAAAATGCAAAAATATGGGGGTTTGGTCACACGAAATGGCCATGAAGTGCTTAAGCCCACTGACTGCTGCAAAGTACCCCGTTTTACCAGTGGGAGAGGCGAGGATAATGTCCCATTGACCTTTATCCTTGCAGCTGGAGTAGTATATAAGGCCATTATTTTCTGTATAAATTCTCCCAGAAGGCCTGTTTGTTCCAGGGATGCTGCCATGAACTTCCAATCTAAGCAATCAAAGGCCTTTTCCACATCTAAAGATAGAAGACAGATCGGGCTCTTTGATCTCTGAACATAGTGTATCAAAAGGCTTGTCTTAAGGATGTTGTCACAAGCTTCCCTGTTGGGTACAAATCCCACCTGGTCCAGCCCAATTAGGAGGGGATCACAGTTTGTAAACAGATAAAAAAGATGGGGGGTACCGCATTAGGCAAAAATGTGGGAAGGAGAGGAGGTAAGCTGCCACGTAACGACCAAACATATTGTTAATCAAGAATTTAAAACAGAAGGTATTTCGCTAAACATGAATATAATGAATGTCTACAATCGTATGTGTTAATTATAGATGTAGTATCAACCACATTTTCAACATATAAATATAAAGAGCAAACAGTGTATAATTCATACAACATCAAACAAAAATTATGAAGCAATTAAGAAATTGGGTACATATAAAGTGCAAAACTCTAAAATGGGAAGCGCATAGCCTTCACTATAGGCAACTTTATCTTATAAAAGGTGCACAAACAGTCTGTCCCAAATAAGTGCAACTGTGTACAGTGAAGGAAGGAGGTCCACTCAAAGGGTCCTTTAAAAGTACATGACCATGGGAAAGGGGGTGGAACCAAAGGCCTGGAAAGTACAGAACAAAAATGCCACTGTCCCAATGATAATAAGTCAACAGTTCATCATGGTGCCCGTGTTCCCATTTTAGAGTTTTGCACTTTTTATGTACCCAATTTCTTCATTGCTTCATAATTTTTGTTTGATGCTGTATGAATTATACACTGTTTGCTCTTTATATTTATATGTTGAAAATGTGGTTGATACTACATCTATAATTAACACATACGGTTGTAGAGATTCATCATATTCAGTTTTAGCGCCATACCTTCTATTTTAAACAGTTTGTAAACACATGGCCAATAAGTTTGCAAAGATTTTTAGGTCCACATTTATTAGAGAGATGGGCCTATAACTAGAACATTGAGTAGGATATTTTTCCGCTTTTGCTATGAGAGTGATAGAGTCAGAAGGCTCTGTGCCTTCTCCGACAAGCTGGGTAAACTGGTTTGATGAATATAGTCAAGGAGTTGAAGATGACTGGTTCTGTCTGGTGTTGATACGTTTGAATCCTTTAAGTTATATAATGAGGAATAGTAATAGTAATTATGAAAAGTGAACGCCCTTTGAGAAAGACATGATGACAAAATGCGTAATGGAGTGACTATATGGCTCACACACGAACTGTCAGCAACCTGCATCTCATTCCGGGAACACAGTGGACAGGAATCAGCGTAGAGGTGAGAGGTAGCAGTGTAGCAGAGCAGTATAAGCCAACAGATTTATGTGATGTGCAATGTTTAAAGAAATTGTAATGTAAGCATATTTTAAAGGGAGAGGGGCTTTGTTCATAATAAAGCAGTTTTACACTATGTAGTGTCTCCGTTATCCTTTATATATCCTAACCATTGTGGCGAGAGCATTCCACCGAGAATGAGAGGAGAGTGATGAAGGAAGTCTAAGTGAGATTACAAAGACCACCCTGGAGACCCCAGACCGAACGAACACTGGCACTATTGAAAAGGTGACTTTAAAGACATTTTCTGGTGAGTGTATTTACTTAAAGGGGAGAAGCGCAGGAGGTGGAGAGGTGAAGGAATTTACCAGAAAAACGTACCTGGGAAGCACCATCTGTTTTCACTGAACACTTGCTTGAACCCTGAATGCAGATGCGTAGCTTGAAGCTTGTGGGCCCCGATGCAAAAGCTGACCTGGGCCCACGTTGCCAGCCAGTTGCCGACCGAGCCTGTACCACTATCCTATCCAGCTGCACGAGCCACGCAAGACACCCCATCACCATCTGTGGACCAGTCCAGCCCTCGTGCCATCTTGCACTCCGGAACCACCTGTCTGCTCTACCAGGGGTTCTTGAATCAGGTGCGCAAGAGTGGTTACTCCCTGCATAAGTCAGACTCCACCACCAGGTGTGTGACAGTCCCCATTTAAGGTTTGTGGGAGGAGGGGTCCCCCAGGAGGTGTTAGGATCATTTACATTACAAAACGTTTCTGACTGTCTGTGAGTCTGTGTTGTGTCTCTGCTGGCAAGCCAGAAGCTGTGCCAGTGTGCCTGTTATAATCTATTCCCACATGAGAGAATTCTCCTGCACAGCAGCGTGTCTCTTACCTTTGAAGCTCCTGTCCCAGGCTGCTAATCCTGAGTTGGAACTCAAATGTCTCTCCTCCAGCCAATTAGAGGGGGAGGGGCGTGGTCTGGGGAGAAGGCAAACTAGAAGCTCTGGGCTGGATTACAGAGCTCAGCCTAGGAGACACAAGGCATATCGGACCTGGATTCTGTTTTCAGGTTTTTGTGGTTGTACATGCTGGATTTTTCAATGAGAGCAGGGAGCCATGGGCCCCCTGGAGCTAGATATGGGGTTGCAATGGCAAATTCTGCATCCCTCCACGCTACACCCATGCCTGAATGAATAACACTAAACACATATCTGAGTGTCAGTGAAAATTGGATTGAGGAAACAATTTAGAAGCACTGCTATCTCCTAGATAAACTTGGTTTCTATTAATAGTGTGTGTTAATGGTGTTTGATTATAGCAGCAGCTGATCTTATTAGCAATCCTAAGCGCTGGGTTTAGTGACTGTTGTGGAAACACTGTGACTGATCAAATTGATTAGATTGATTGTAGATACATTGAGATACATATAGCTGCTATGGATGCAATTAATTACTTAGATAGTCATCAACTAGATATAGAAACATTGTTTTCAGTAAAAGAAAATTATGAGGGAAATGAGGATTGCACTAATTTATTAGTAGCATTGCTCTAGAGAAACAGGTTCGCACATGGTGAGATATCTGTATATTTGACCAATATCTCAAAGAAAATATCATCATGCGCAGCCTGAGGTGGGAAGTTACTCCACAGGATGCGTTGGATGATGAAGGTTCTAACACAGAATGGTTAGATTTTTTTTAATGGAGTAGGCACAAAATTACAAGAACTAGTCCTAAAAAGGAAAAAGAAAAAATGAAAATATTAGAAAAGAAAATTAAAGACCTACAAACTAAATTAGATCCCATGAAACAATCAACACAGGTTATTGAATTTAATAAAGACATAAAAAGAGAATTGGAAAAACCGGATAGAGAAACCCAAAAGAAAAAATGTAAAACATTTCGGAGAGACCTGAATGAAAAGTGGATGTTATTTGTTCAGTAGCACATACCAGACCACGTTGAGGGCAGTGTACCTTGGGGATAAAACATCTGGACTGTTTCTTAGAAATCAAGGGTGCTAGGCCTTTACTACACTTATTTCCATATTCATAAAGAACATGTTGCGCACATTCCCTAGATTTCAAAAAAGCTTGATCAAGTAATGAGTACAATTCAGATCGCTTTTGTTGAAGAGATTGAAAGAAAGAGGCCTCTAGATTTTTTCTGTTTCAATTCTAAGTTGTGGATCTCCTCCAACGAGGACGCCATAGTGGAGGCCCTTTCTCTCTTCAGTCTCGTGCCATGAGAGACTAGTATTCCCCTCAGTACATACTTCAATGCCTCCCACTTTATGGGTAGTGCTGTTGTATCATCATTATGATCACTGAAAAAAGCAGAAATTGTCTCCACCATGACCTTCCTCGTCAATGTATCCTTTAAAAGATTTTCGTTCAATCTCCAAGTAATTTTTGGTTTACTAATAATAGGAAGCTTCACTGAGAAGTGTAATGGAAAATGGTCTGACCACTTTTGTATACCTATCTCAGACTGCGGTTCCTAATCTACCAGGTGAGAAATTAAAAAATAGTCCATCCTGCTATATGTGTTATGAGTAGTAGAGTAGCACATTAAATCTTTGTCCAATGGATGTAGAACTTGCCAAAAATCTACTAGCTAGCAAGAGTGGAGCAGCCACTTCAGCCTATTTAAGCGGACGTGAGAAATGTGTGGTTTACCCTTTGACGTGTCTAAAACAGGGTCCAACGTTAAGTTTAGGTCACCACCCAGGACTAAGAGTCCTTTCTGGAAGTCTCTAACATGTTGGCTTGTCCTTGGTTTGGCTCAGAAATATTAGTTAATGTGAATTCCTGGTTAAAAATCTTACATTTGACAAACAGGTATCTTCCTTCAGGGTCAACTAGCTTTTGTACATCAGAGACTGCGAGAGAGGAGTGCACACCAATCACAACGCCTTTTGATTTGCCCCTTGGATTGTGGCTCATAAACCAGGCAGAGTAATACCTAGTAGGCATTACTGGAGCTGATGAAGATTTAAAACGAGCTTCCTGTAAGAAAATAGGTTTTACCAAAGGTCACATATGCTATAATCATTAAAGCTGAGTTCCACCCAAAAGTGGAACTTCCGCTTTAAGTCCTCCTCCCCAGCTCCAGATGCTGAAACTGAGCTTTTGGGGAGGAGGGGGGGGTGGGGATACCCTATTTTTAGGGGTACTTCCGCCCCGGTCGCCTTAGGCGATCGGAAGTGGAAGGACTCCTTCCCCCTCCCTCCCGAAGTCTTCTGGGACACAGGACAGGTCCTAGAAGACTTCGGGACCAATCACAATGCGCAGCGCCGCTCGCGCATGCGCAGTGTGCGCCCGGCCGTGAAGCCGCGGCCGGGTGCCCACAGTAGCAATGCCGGCGCCGCGGAGGGGAGGGGGAGAGGAGCGAGGCTCCGTGCGGCTCCATCGCTGGACCGGGAGACAGGTAAGTGTCGGTTTATTAAAAGTCAGCAGCTACACTTTTTGTAGCTGCTGACTTTTAATAAACCTAAGGAAAGGTGGAACTCCGCTTTAACATATTTTAAGCTGATATTCATATTATTTTATTTTTTTTTCAGAGCAGCTTGCAGCATGGGGCCCAGTGTGTTCCTGCCTGTCCCTCCCCCCCCCCCCCAGGGGCAGGTCAAGCCCACCTTACCTGAACCAAAAGGGCCCCCTTCCGCCGCACATTCTCTGGCCACCCCTACAGTGTGTACTGATCCATAATTACCCTCTAACACTATACCAACATTTCTTGAAAAGTAAACCTGCTAACATACTGTAGCTGAAAAGTAGCTTTCCATTGCATTTTTTTTTTTGCTGATGTAGCACCCTTCTCTAGTTAGCCTGCTTGATTACATTAGTTGATGGCTTCACTGTAGCAAGTGGAGCAGTGATTTGTTGTTTTTGTCTGATCAGGGCTTTCTGGGCTAAGTATTTGATTTCTCCCACCTGCTTCTGGCAGAAGCTTCCAGAATAAAGAGCAGAGAGAGTCAAGTGTCAAGCATGAATAGTCATCACCACCCAGTCAATCCCTGGAAGGAGGTTCCAGAAGGTGGCTGGGGAAGTGATAAATATTTGTGTAGCGCTCTCCTAGTTTGGGTATTAGTGAGTGTATATAGTTTTTGGCTCTCTCTGCTTAACAGGAGAGCTGACAGGTAAATTTATATGCTGTCTGCTTATCAGAGAGCCTGATTTAAGTAAGGTCTGCTCAGTGTGCTCTGGTGCTGTTTCATATGGTCTGGAAATGTTTAACCTTGTCCAGTAGTATGGATCCCTATTGGACAGAGGGAGAAAACCTCAGCCAGTGACAGCAGGTGTATTTGGAGGTGATTCTGACCAGCTAGCAGGGGAGTGGTGCCCCACTGCATCTTGGGTGAACACCTTCATATAAAAGGGAGCACATGGGCTCAAGGTTAGGAGTCCCAGCCCACCCAAGCCTGAGGGGTGAGGTGTATGTTTAGCTCCTGGCTGCTAGGCCCAAGGGCTTATCCAGGAGACTGCCGGCTGCTAGGCTTAGTCGAGGCCTATCCGGATGCTGAAGCTGCAACCCACAGTTCTTTGAAAGCTGACAGAGGGAGGATGTCCTTGGATTCGGTCTGATACTGCAGTGGCAAAGTGTCGCTTGGATGTTGGCAGAAAGGGCTACTGACTGTCCCAGGACATGGTGTGAGTACAGATCTGTGAGAGGATCCTTGAGACTGTGTGCTAGAATTTTCCCCTGCCCTCATATCAGCTTAATTGGATGTGCCAGCTGGAAAGGAGACACTGGCTAGTGTCTTGAAGAAACAAAGTCCGGCATGTCCTTTGCTGCTTAAAGATGGACTTGTTTCACTGGAGTCAGTCTGCTGTGTGAAGCCACTGACCGCCTGCTATACAGAGCCTAGGGAGAATTTGTCCTCAGTTTCAGTCAGTTAACTTGGAGTGTCCCATACCTATCCTTCTCCTATCCTAGTTCAACAATAAAGCATTGTAAATTCATCCCCTAGACTGGTCATAGGAAACAAGCAGGATTGTGTGTGCAGCTGGCTGTGTGAAAATGCTATAGTGACTGGCTGCAATAATCAGAGGGAGGCCCGGGAACAAATATAAATTTCATTAGCAGCTCCTTCGGGGGTAGCGCTACATTTGGAAGGCCTTTCCAGAAGTTTCTTTCCTCTTCAGGGAAGGTTCCAGTTCTCCTGGGGCTGCTGCCCCTGGGCAGTGCTGGATTTAGACCTTGGGGGCCCAGGGCACTTCAATTTCGGGGGCCCCTCAAAATAGAAATTAAATTGTATGACAAAAAAGTGAACTGAAATGAATAATAAACCGCATTTGTTGTAAAAAAAGAAAAATGTTAGGTTCCAAAGAAAGATTTTTTTCTTCTCAATTGTATTGCGTGTAAGAATACACATTACACAGGTAAATGGAACTGGTAAGTCATACATCACAGTTATACATCACACTACAGTATTTACAAAATGTTTTTCTTCCTGCACTTAGCATCTGTAAAATCTTTACCTAACTCAGATTGTATCATTCTAAGGACACTGCTCTTGCCAGACAGTAGTTCCAGAGCACACTTTCACAGGGCATTGTGGTTCTCAGATAATTCTTTATCAGTGCCTATTTGCTGAACAATCTTTCTTCCAAACAGCTAGTGACCATCATTCTCAAATATATTCCAAGAGCTTCATTAACACCTGGAAAGGTATCAGCCAGTCCTTCATTATGCAAAAAAAAAATGCCTGTTGAGATGGTGCAAGGTTTGGCAATAGCTGCAGACTGGACAATTTCCAAGCAGGGGGATCACGACCAAAATGCTCTGAGTCTCAAATCCATGTGAATAAGTCTGTGTATTGAAACCCTTGTGAATTGTGTCATGGGTGATGTTGGAAACTGCTATTCCTTGTTGCACTAAGTCCTAACCACCCATGCATGTGAACAAAAATGGAAAATAGTATCAAATACTTACCGTAATTTTCCTTTCCTAATGCCAATACATGGCAGCATACATATGATATAGCTCCGCCCCAATATCCACCCACAGGACCTGTTTAGCTCTATAAAAGTCTAACTGAGAGCTACCTCCCCCATTCTCCATATAAAGCACAAAGATCAGAGGGAGGGTGCGTATGCTGCCATGTATTGGCATCAGGAAAGGAAAATTACGGTAAGTATTTGATACAATTTTCCATTTTCCTGACGCCAACATGGCAGCATACATATGATAAATAATGAGCTTTTGAGAGGGAGGGTTTAATGTTGCAAACTTAGTCTTTGACAATAGACACAGAAGCTTGGATAGTTTTCCTCCCAAACTCTACTGTAGTAAGAGCTGTTGGATCTACCCTGTAGCGTTTTAAAAACGTATGATGGGATGACCAACTAGCCACTTTGCAGACTGTCTTCGGAGACACTCCTTCAGGAGCTGCCCAAGAAGAAGAGGACATTGCCCCGGTTGAGTGAGCTCTAACCACCTCCAGAGGATCCTTCCTGGCCGCTCTATATGCCCGGTGAATAGGTTTTTTCTACCCAGGCCGGGATGTCTCTGGCTGAGACCTCTTTCCCTTTAAATTTTCCGGTAGTTATGATGAAAAGACTGTCAGAACATCTGAATGCAGAAGTAGCCTGGAGATAGGCTTTGAGGACTTTGGAATGTCCAACTCGTGCAGATCAGGATCTGATTCCGCTGGGAAGGCGGGAAGCATCCATTCACTGGAGAGATGAATATCAATGCCCCTTTGGGACAAAGTGATCCAATAGTCTTAGCACAACTCTATCTGGAAGAACACGGAATAAGGTTCGGCTGCCCCCAATGCTTTGAGTTCCGACACCCTTCCCCCGAAGTTATGGCTATTAGGAAAGCCAAATTTTAAAAGGTGATATCCCATAATGAACAGTCTTCCATTGGAGCACAAGGAGTGTTTGCTAGAGGACTACCGCCAGGTCCCATTGAGGGAACCTATTTCTCTTAGGAGGGCGTAGTCTAAGTACCGCTCTCATGAAACGCTCCACCAGCAAGTTTGCTGCCCATTTCTATTGGGTAAATGCCTGGATGGCTAAAATTTGCACCTTAAGCGAGCTTAGGCTGAGCCCCAGATCCAATCCGGATTGCAGGAAAGACAGGATTTGAGATACATTTGGGTCACTAAGGTCAAACTGACGTCTGGCTGCAAAGCTCCTGAACCTATCCCATATTTTGGAGTAGATAGAGTTGATTGACCCCTTTCTGGAACACTGTAAAGTTCTAATAACCTCTGGAGAGCATCCAAATCCCTGTAACCCCTGCCTTTCATTCTCCTGACCGCTAAAGCTAGTCGTGATGTTGCGGATGTAGGATTTCTGCCTGCGACAGAAGAGGAGGAGTCACTGCCAGAGTGATTGGAGGGCACATGCTGAGATCCATGGTCTGTGAGGCCAGTAGGGTAGTATTGCAATGACTGTCATATTCTCTGCCAAAAGTGTTTTCAGGAATTTCAGGATTAAAGAAATTGGTGGGAAGGCATAGGCCAGTTGCGCAACCCAAGGATAGGTCACGGCATCCGTCCCCTCTGCTAATGGATAATGGTAGTGTGAGAGGAACGCGCTCACCTTGATTGATGAGGCAAAGAGATACAGTTGTGGACACCCCCACTCATGGACGATATGCTTGAACACTTCTGGGTGCAGGGACCATTCGTTGGGATCCTTGAATTGTCTGGGTAGGCGACCCACTTCCAAATTCTGATGGTCTGAAAGACACATGGCCCTCAGATATGGGAGATATTGTTGTGTCAATGTCATGATCAGTTCTACTTCCCTCAAAAGGGATTGGCTGTGTGTCCCGTCTTGCTGCTGTATGTACAACACTGCTGCCATGTTGTCCAGACGGAGCAGGATTGGGTGACCTTGCATGAAAGAAAAACAGGTAGCTAACGCCATGAATGCTGCTCACAGTTCCAGAATATTGGAAACTAGGCCCCAAGTGGGAAATTCCCATCTGCCCTGGATCTTAAAGCGGTTGTCTACCCATCGATTTGATAGTGTCAAAAAAGAATTAATATTCCAGGCATGCCGGAAATGCTAGCTGTCTTCTTGATTGTGCTCCCAACCAAACTAGCAAACCATCCAATGGGTGGTGTCATAATGGATCACATGTGCAGCATCATGGAAGTTACAGATTAAACAGAGGCTAAGATGTCAGCTGCCTTAGCTGAAAACGATAGGTGAGCATACAACCACTTTAAGTTGTTCACAGGTGGGGCCCCACGCTGCACTGACGTTTGTGGTAACAGTGATCCATGGCTGCGGCCCTAATGGACAATGCTGTACTAGAGTTTCTTGTCCACCACCAGAGACTCTAGTGCATATGGCTGGTGATCCTGATTGCCTGGGTTAGACACACCTTCTACCACTGCATCAGGAAGTCCTGTTGGAAAACTGAGTTTCCAGTGAGCCCAGGGGATCATCGGGATACATATAGCCATTGTCCCGAGAGGACTCATGCACTGGGATGCTGACATCACTGCTGCAGCCAAGGCCTGTTGGAACCTCTCCCTGATTTTGGGGAGTTTATAAAGAGGCAAAGAAACTGTGCCTGTCTGAGTATTGAACGAGGCCCCCAGTTAGACCATACTCTGTGGGTTCCAGCTGGCTTTTTTTTCTTTTTTTGAAAGCTGATTATTCAGCCCAATGTACATAAGGTGGACAACAGGCGCTCCCTCTGTCTCCGCAAGAGGTCTTGATCCTGGGACAGGAGGATGAGGTCATCCAAGAAATGATGGACTCTGAGCCCTTTCTCCCTCAGTGAGACCAAAGCTGCCATCAGAACCTTAGTAAAGGTTCAAGGAGAAAGGAGAAGTAGATAGGCCAAAGGGGAAGCAGACAAATTGGTAAAGCTTGTCCCCCAAGGCGAACCTGAGGAACTGTTGGTATGACTGAAGAATCGGGACATGCAGGAAGGCATCGTCTCAGTCCACCTAAATCATTCAGCCTCTTGGTTGAATTATCTGGAATATGGTATGGAGAGACTCCATCTTGAATCTCTCTACCCGGATAAATTGGTTCAGATTCTTGAGGTCGATCACTGGTCTGAAGCCCCCTGCTTCCCCCCCCTTCGATCAGGAAGAGTGGCAAGTAAAAGCCTGTAAACCCTTAACAGGCCTAGACTGATAGGATTGCCCCTTGAAGCAACACTGGGTTGTCTTGGTGGGGGTGAAGGAGTATTCTAGAGACTGTCGTTTGAACGGCCAATAATGGCCTTGCGCCACTTTAGACTGAACCCACAGAACTTGGTAGTGGGCTTGCCAGACCTGGGCAAATTTAAGCAGCCTGGCTCCCCCCGACTCCCCCCTGGGAGGGTCTGGCTTTCTAAAGGGCTTCTGGGAACCTGAGGGAGCTGCAGGGTCTCTAGCCCACTGTGATCTAAGGAAGGTTGATTGAGTACCCCTTCAACCCCTTCTGGAGTCCTTGGCAGGGCGAAAACCCCAGAAATCCCAGTACCTGCTTGGTGCCCCTCTGATTGGTGGCGCCTGGATCTTCGATCTTGGGGAAGAAGGCCTGATTTTTCCTCCTGTAATCCTGGAGCTAGGAGTCTCCAGCTTTTGACCGGACAGCGCCTTCCCATCAAAAGGTAGCTTGCAGCAGTTCTGCTTTGAGGATAGGTCAGCCGCCCAAGGGCTTGAGCCACAAAGCTCGTTTTGGCTGTGACTGAGCCAAGCATAGCTCTGGAAGACCATTGCATGTTGTCTATAGCTGTCTCTCTCACAAAGTCCACCAAGAGTTTAATCTCTTCAAGTGCCTTGACGATTTGACCCTTAGGCAGCTGGTTTTAAATCGCATATTCCAGGTTATGCGTCTACACTTGCATAGCGGTTGCTATGGATGACCAAGCTATGGCGGGCTTACAAGCACCTCCTGCCGCGAGGTAGGACTTTCTCAAGACTGCGTCAATGCGTCTAAGACATCACGAAAAGAGGAAGAGTCTTCCTTTGGCAGTGTCACATTCTTGGCCAGTCTAGAAACTGCCACATCCACCATCAGTGGGTTAGATAAAAGATACCACCTAGCTGGGTTTAGCCCATGTGCAGGGTCCACACCATGCTTGTCCGCTTCCTTTCTTGGTTGTCGGAGACGACCAGAAGTTTCTGCCAGGGAGTTTTGGACTACTCTCCTGAGCAAGATTGACCTCTGCTGACTCTCATACTCTTGGTGTACTGGCCAGCTGCCTGAAGCAGTTGCTGCAAATTAGTTTTCCTGGCATAGGGTCATCTCCACATGACCAACACTTGCCTTTTGGGCACTGAGCCCTTGGAGGAGAAGCTATGCGTCCTTTGTACTGGGGTCTGCCAGGACTTGGAGGAGTCACTCTCTGCCCTGGAAAATTCCTGATGGTCCAGAGGGTCTCCGGACCTCCTAGAGCGGGAGTGTAAGCGGCCAGGGCTAAAATAGACAAGAAGGCATGCTCATCAGGGTATAATGCACTCTTTTCTCCCACGTCTACTTACTTACCCAAAGGTGGCCCTTACCTGATAGTGCGGTGGTCTTGGTTTTGTGGTGTTAGGCTCATGCTGGCGTAAGAACCGAAAAGTGCAAATGGGACTGCATGGTATTAGACAGAAATAAGGGCGTATCGAAGAGGAGGTTCCCGAGTCACGGGTTTTCCGTTCACAACCAGTAC
>BLSH010092146.1:7225-23091 GCA_018402905.1 Glandirana rugosa
TCTGTTTTTAGCTGCATAAGGAGCTGGGGGAGGAGAAACAGAGGGGATGTGATCACTTATAAAAAAAGGTAAACATAGTTATTTATAATTTTTATACACAAATGTTTTTCCAAATGCCTTTCATTTCTATTTTAAACTGAATGGGTTGTTTTACAAGGTGGGGGTGCATATACTTTCACTATTTACAATATAATGTTTCGATTTTTAATGGAGATATAGAACTCAAGAATCCAGTTGTTTAACTGTTATATACAAAAATATCAAGATTCATGGTATTCTTGTGCAAATAATGATCAAAACCACAATAATCTGATTCCAGCATTTGGGATTATGTTTGCGCGTATCAAAGAAGACTGCCTCCGTAAAATGGCACACATGGAATGAACATGAAAGGGAAAAACCTGGTTCATTATATAAGTTACAGAATATTGGTCATGACCCAAACTGCCCTGGGTTCTTTTTGAGTGGTGAAAAGGATATTGCAATGCTGTCAGGATCAGCGGGTAATTTTTAGTCTGGAAAAGGAAAAGGAATGCAGCCACCCACAGGGGTGCGCAGCCTATTGTATTAGGAGTGTGCACCCTAAAGCTCAAACACACATGCCTTTCTCTGCAGCCTCAGCTGCACTGGACGGTGAATGAATGGGAAGTACTCTGTGCTGAGCAGCTTCCTGTTCATTCACAACCGGAAGCATAGTAAACACCACTCACTATCCTTCATGTATGAATGGACACAGTAAGTGAATGTGTTCATGGTGTTCATTTAGAAAAGGAAGGGGCCAGTAAATTACATATTTACTAGCCTCTTCCCCCCGCTAAAACATCCCCCACAGCAGCCGGGGGGAGAGGAGAAGAGGGAACTCAACCGCACTGCAGGGTGGGGTGGGAGGCAGCAAGGGGGAAAAGCCTGGGCAGTAGGGGGAATCTGCACTGCACATAGTGATTAGGGTATGCCCAGGCACACCTGGCGCACCTCCTGTGCGTGCCTATTCAGCCACCACATCTAAGGACTGGTAACCTTCTGTATATTACATTTTGCGTTAGGGTTTAAACACATTGGGATGCCTAATAAAAACAGGCAATTATTCAGTGTAAATCCCCTATTTTCAGAAATTTCTGTACCTTCATTTTTTTTTTCCCATTCATTTAGGGATTATTATGTTTGGTGTTTTATTAATAGTTCATTGTTTTCAGGTTTATATTGTGTGAACTTTGTACTATGCTCATGTTAATAAGGTTTTTTGTGATTTACGTTATTATTATTACAACTTACAGATATGAGAAACATTTGTATGGAAGTAAAAAAAAAACAAAAAAAACATGGAATCTATCTGAACTATAAATAAAATTATTTTGAGGTTTGCCTTGTGTGCTTTATTGGTATTCAAGGAAATCACGGACGTGTATTATATTACCCAGGGAGAGAAAATATGAGTGGGACCCCTAAAGTAACATTGTTTTACAATTATCTAAGATTCTACCATCTGTGACCCATGGAGTAAGCATTAGTTGAATGGCATTTGTCTACATGTGAAGCTCGGTAGTATGCAACCCCTGAGGACCTAGTTACGTTAAAGTGTTACTAAACCCACAACAGTAAAATCAGTCTGTATATGCAGTAAAGCATGCTTGTTATACTCACTGTGAGGTTATACCTGCACATTGTGTAAAAAGGCAGTTTGATCCTGTCTTCTCTGATCCTCCCTTTTTTCACTCTCCCCAATCCATCTGCAGATAGTACAGAGCCTTTGGAGTCATTCTGCACATGCTCAGTTTGGTGTGCATTGCTGGAGGTTTTTTTTTTTAATCGGAGGGTGCATGTGATCAGCACAGAGCCAATCAGCACTGTCCAGACAGAGGGTCAGGGATCCATCAGCCTCATAGGGCAGTCAGAGTAGAATGACGACTCATCCTACAATATTTAACCAGACACTGATAGAAGTCACATGGCGGCTGTATACTGCTGATGATAAAAGGTATTTAGCAGTTTATATTTACTAAAATAATTGTATTTCCATGTTCTCTGTACCATGGGAGACCAGATATAGGGAATGCAGGGTGATGGGTTTAGTAACACTTTAAGACAAAAGTTGGTACAGAGTAATTATGATATACATGAGATGTATAAAAAATACTTAGGACATTTAATTTGACATATTAGCCTCCTGTACAGTGTAATAAAGAGTTATTTGATTTGACCTTGAAATGACTGCAACCATCTTCTACAGTTGGGTGGATACTTGTTATTCATGTAATTTATTTGTATCAGGAGTTATAAATTATATAGCAGATTTTGGCTCTGAAGTGATAAATAAACAACCAGAAATGTGGCCGGCATTCCCATAATTGCCAACAGTTCCGATTTGCCCGGGACATTCCCGGAAATCAGACCCATGTCCCGGTCTGAACATGTCCTGGGCAAAATCCCAAAGATCCGCCTCTGTCACAGACATTGGGACTTTTGGACACCAGATGATTCTCCCCCTTACCTCCTCGGATTGGTCAATACTAAGGAGCGGAGGCGTGGGTTTATTAACACTTTAAGGCTGCATTCATACTTTCACATAGCAGGGATAAGCATTCCCATTCACAAAATAATTGAGTGATTTGCGTGTCGCATGAGGCCAGCCCATTAACTTGAATGTGCAGCCCCTATGCGCCTTTGTCACCCAAAAAGAAGCTCCTGCTCCTTTTCGGGCAACAAGCTTTACAAGATTTTGAAAGGTTCAGTTTGCAGCGATTGCCACGCAGTTTTGTCAAGTGACAATCACGGCCGAATCGCATTGCATTTGGGGTGCCGTTAAGGGATAATGGCACCTGAACACATGTTGCGCAGTGCTCACCACGTATTTTGGAAATGCAGGAAAAAATCACATCAATCCTACCATGGATTCTAAAGGCCCGTACACACGGTACAACAATTGGCCAACATTGGTTGTCCAACAGCCGATAATCTGACCATTAGTATGCACAATCCAACAGCCAATTTCCAATTGTTGGCCAACAGAAGTTGGCTGACAAGACTAGAAAACTTTTGTTGGCTAACAAGGTGTTGGCCGATTGTTGGCTAGTATTTACAGAAGTTGGCCAACAAAAAGTTGGAAGTGCAAACACGCATGCTCTGAATCCAGGAAGTGTTCGGTGGTGTAACCTGTGTTTCTAATTCACAAATCACATTCACCTGAACTTCCTTGTTATACGCTCATAACACGTCACTACGTTCGGCTTTGTTGGCCGATTACTGGACTCATGTTAGTACGCTAGACCAAACCGCCAACAGGCAATTTGGACAAAAGTTGGACGTTCAGTTGGCCAACAATCTGCGCGTGTGTACGAGGCTTTAATCACAAAGTGCAAAAGAAGCCTAAATGCTTCTAAAACAGATGTATATTATGAGAAGCTGTGCCAGTAAACAGCGCCAACCCTGCAGGTGTGACACTAAACCATAAATCACTCCCAACATCACAAGTACAAAGTATATGTGAACATAAATGTCCATGAATGATCCATGAACTAAAAAGTGCAATAAAGTCTAAAAGTGTCTTCTATGCTTAACACGTTCCCGACCGCACGAATTGCCGTAAAAAGACTCCTGAGGAGTGTGCCCGTGGCTCGGGTGGACCCGATGTCCACCGCGATGTAAACACGGCAGTTCCCCGCTCTGTTAGTAGGGGCATGAGAGATCTACTGATCCCTGTCACTGGGATCAGTTAGATCTCTCATGCCCATGTTAGCCCAACCCCCCCACAGTAGGAACACACCCAGGGAACACAGTTAACCCCTAGCTCTCCCCCTGCAAGTTAACCCCTTCACTGCCAATGACATTTATACAGTAATCAGTGGACATTTAAATTTCTGATTGCTGAATAAATGTCATTGGTCCCAAAAAAGTGTCAAAAATGTCCGACATGTCCGCTGAAATATCGCATTACCGCTAAAAATCGCAGATTGCCGCCATTACTAGTAAAAAATAAAAAAAAATAAAAACCCCAGAAATTAATTCTCACCATCCGTAAACGCGGTCACTTTTGCGCAAAGCAATCAATAAACGCAGATTGCGTTTTTTTATCACAAATATGAGGAATTATATAAATCAACCAAAAACGGTGAAAAAAAAATGTTTTTTTATATATTTTTTTGGATTTGAATTTTAGCAAAAAGTAAGAATTTTTTTTTTTTTTTAGCAAAATGGTCGCTCTTCTTTTGTTTATAGCGGCGATCAGAAATGATGCAGAGGCGATCAAATACCACCAAAAGAAAGCTCTATTTGTGGGAAAAAAAAGGATGCAAATTTTGTTTGGGTGCAACGTCGCACGACCGCGCAATTGTCAGTTAAAGAGACGCAGCGCCGAATCGCAAAAAGTGCTCTGGTCCTAAAGCTGGAAATACTTCCGCTTGGTAAGTGGTTAATAAAAGTGACAGCGTGCTTCAAGGTGCTCTCCGGTGCTCCACACAAAATCTGTGCAAAAAGTGCCAGGAACCCTCTTGTGACCCCACTCACCAGAGGATGTGGACCATCTGCTTTTCAGTCAGAGGGTCAGTAAAGCTGGGTACTGGTGAGGGTGATACTTGGCCAAGACAACTGGAGGATCAGACCAAATGTCCAAATTGCAACCAGCAGGATACCAGCGATCCAAGTCACTCAGAGAAACAAAAGGATCTTCATAGTGCAAACTGTTTAAAATGCTATTTATTATGCAATTAAAAAAACTACTTACAAGACAAAGAGGGATAAACAGCATGGGATAATAATGTCTTGCAATCGCGTGATTCCCAGTGTGCGTTCCACCAGCTCACTATCACCGTTGGCGGATATGACTTAATCGACTGTGACGGACCGTATATTATGACAGCATGGATGAAGCCAGTTCTCAGCTTCCAACAAATTTTGAGTTTACAGTGCGTGGGCATCCACTTTATTATTTTTCATGATGCATTGTAAAAAAAAAAATGATAGAACTGCCAATTAGTTCTTGAAATGGGGTTACATTCTGGTGTTTCGTGTTTTTTTTAATATCAGTAAATGCATCATTTTTCCCCCCTTCATTTATAACCTTTATAAGATGCATAAAGAAGCTGAATGTTAGAAAACTGTCTACTCAAGCATTCAACATACACCGTAACAACCTATGAAGTCCAAAGGTATCCTACAAAAGTACAATGGGGTATCTTTTTGTACAGTTACAAAGATATTAACCACGTCAGCCCTAAAAGGATTTACCCCACTTCCTGACCAGAGCACTTTTTGCGATTCGGCACTGCGTCGCTTTAACTGACAATTGTGCGGTCGTGCAACATTGTACCCAAATAAAATTAATATAATTTTTTCCCCACAAGTAGAGCTTTCTTTTGGTGGTATTTGATCACCTCTGTGTTTTTTTTTTTGGTGCTATAAACAAAGAGTGAGGATTTTGAACAAAAAACATTTTTTTTTTACTTTTTGCTATAATACAAAAAAAAATATAAAAAAACTAATTTATTTATCAATTTAGGCCAAAATGTATTCTTCTGCATATTTTGGTAAATAAAATTGCAAAAACCGTTTGTTGATTGGTTTGTGCAAAATTTATTGCGTCGACAAACTATGAGAATTGATTTAAGAACAAACAAAAGCCCGCGCACACGAATAACGGAACAATACTATGAAAATATTATACCGAGAGAATAACTTGAAACAAATGGGCTGCTCGCAAACAACAACTTGATCAAATTGCTCCAAAACTGTCCATCACAAATTGCAGCGCCCAAAACAATTATAAATTGTAAGAGATAAAAATATATACAGTCTGTTCAGAAACAAATGTTCAATAACATTTTAAAAGATGAAATCTGTATATAAATATTTCCCACAACTCATTGGTTCATGTGTGTTAAGTGCAGTTCAAGGTTATAAGCTGTGTATAAGTGTTCAAATCCACAACTGTTCTGATGACTTCAATAAATGGTATAGATGTAAGCTTACCAGAAGCCCATAGGGCATGCGCAGGTATCAGGATATTATCTCCAAGTTAGGTCGTCTGTTGTCCTCAAGGTCCAAGATGGATGGTATATGGGACACGGATAACCAGCTTCAGGATATAGTGGGATGAAGTCATCTATCCAAGTGATCCGGAGTGACGGCTGCTGGAGCCGAAACATGTCGGGTTTCCTGACCCTTTCTGTCACTTTTTACTGAGAGCTCTTTTTTATTCTATACATTGTGAGTATTATTCAATCATTTGTGCGCAATAAATATTGTCAATACAGTATCACACTATTGCGTTTTTTCTATCCATTGCGAGTTGGAATACAGCTTTGCTGTAGGTGATCTACCGCCTGGAGAATTTTGGAGCCATCCATCTGGATTGGAATCGTTTTCTTTGCACTCCGGATCACTTGGATAGATGACTTCATCCCACTATATCCTGAAGCTGGTTATCCGTGTCCCATATACCATCCATCTTGGACCTTGAGGACAACAGACGACCTAACTTGGAGATATTATCCTGATACCTGCGCATGCCCTATGGGCTTCTGGTAAGCTTACATCTATACCATTTATTGGAGTCATCAGAACAGTTGTGGATTTGAACACTTATACACAGCTTATAACCTTGAACTGCAATTAACACACATGAACCAATGAGTTGTGGGAAATATTTATATACAGATTTCATCTTTTAAAATTTTATTGAACATTTGTTTCTGAACAGACTGTATATATTTTTATCTCTTAATCTTTATAATTGTTTTGGGCACTGCAATTTGTGATGGACAGTATGAGAATTGATTTATGGCGTTTTTATTTTTTTTTTATTTTTTTTTACTGGTAATGGCGGCAATCTGCGATTTTTTTCGGGACTGGGATATTGCGTCGGAGAGATCGGACACATTTTTGGGACCAATGACATTTATATAGCGATCAGAGCTATAAATAGCCACTGGTTACAGTATAAATGTCATTGGCAGGGAAAGGGTTAACCTGTAGGGGGCGATCAAGGGATTAACTGTGTCCCCTGTGTGGTGGCTAGGCTGGCAGGGACATGACAGATCTAACTGATCCTGATTACAGGGATCAGTAGATCACTGTCATGTGACCTATCAGAATGGGAAACTGTTTACATTGGCGGTTTCCCGTTCCGGCTCTGCAGTAGGTGACCGCGGGTCGCCGGTGGACATGGAGTCCGCCCGCCCCACGACCACACTCAAGAACGCGTCGCCAGCGGCTGTGCAAATTGCCATTTATATACAGTGGTTTGTGCAGCTGATCTTTCCCCCATTGCTCGCTGATATCACTCCTTGCACTGCTCTTTGGCTCTGTGTGGAGATATACAGCAAACAGGAGTGCCCAGGGGAACAAGAAATGCACTGCTAATTTTTAGGAGAATAGGAGACAACAGGTAGATTTTTTTTTGGTTTTGCTGAGGCATAATTAGCATTTCTAGATTTTCATTTTCACTCTTTGGGAAAGTATATTACTCTTTTAACTGCTTCAGCCCTGGAAGGATTTTTCCCCCCTTCCTGACCAGAGCGATTCTGCACTGCGTTGCTTTAACCACTTCAGCCCCGGAAGAATTTCGCACTTTAGGACTAGAGCACTTTTTGCGATTCGGCACTGCTTTGCTTTAACTGACAATTGCGCAATCGTGAGACGTTGTACCCAAACAAAATTTGCGTCCTTTTTTTCCCACAAATAGAGCTTTCTTTTGGTGGTATTTGATCACCGCTGTGTCATTTCTGATCGCCGCTATAAACAAAAGAAGAGCGACCATTTTGCAAAAAAAAACAAATTTCTTACTTTTTGCTAAAATTCAAATCCAAAAAAAAAAATATAAAAAAACATTTTTTTTCTCCATTTTTGGCCGATTTATATTCTTCCTCATATTTGTGATAAAAAAAATTGCAATCGGCGTTTATTGATTGGTTTGCGCAAAAGTGGCCGCGTTTACGGATGGTGAGAATTCATTTCTGGGGTTTTTATTTTATTTATTTTTTTTACTAGTAATGGCGGCGATCTGCGATTTTTAGCGGTACTGCGATATTGGGGCGGACATGTCGGAACATTTTGACACTTTTTTGGGACCAATGACATTTATTCAGCGATCAGAAATTTAAATGTCCACTGATTACTGTATAAATGTCATTGGCAGTGAAGGGGTTAACCTGGGGGAGGGGGATCTAGGGGGTAACTGTGTTCCCTGGGTGTGTTCTTACTGTGGGGGGGTTGGGCTAACATGGGCATGAGAGATCTAACTGATCCCAGTGACAGGGATCAGTAGATCTCTCATGCCCCACTGACAGGGCGGGGAACCGCCGTGTTTACATCGGCGGTTCCCCGTTCTTTTCCCTGTAGCCGCTCTTCGCGGCTCACCGGCGGACATCGGGTCCACCCGAGCTGCGGGCACACTCCCCAGGAGTGCGGTGGGTGCGCGCGCCCCCCGGTGGCCAAATGTGAATCGCCACATATTTACGGCGATTCGCGCAGGGCTCCCCGACTGCCGCCGTGAAAAGACGGCGCGCGGTGTGGAACCTGTTAACTGACAATTGCGCGGTTGTGCGACGTTGTACCCAAGCCAAATTGAGGTCCTTTTTTTCCCACAAATAGAGCTTTCTTTTGCTGGTATTTGATCACCTCTGCGGTTTTTATTTTTTGAGCAATAAACAAAAAAAAAGCGACAATTTAGAAAAAAAAAACATTTTTTACTTTTTGCTGTAATACATATCCAAAAAAAAAAAAATGTATATAAAAACAAATTTATTCATCAGTTTAGGCCGATATGTATTCTTCCTCATATTTTTGGTAAAAAAATTGCAATAAGCGTATATTGATTGGTTTGTGCAAAAGTTATAGCATCTGCAAACTATGAGAATTGATTCATGGCATTTTTTTTACTAGTAATGGCGGTGATCTGTGATTTTTAGTGGGACTGTGATATTGGGGCGGACATGTCGGACCATTTTGACACTTTTTTGGGATCAATGACATTTATATAGTGATCAGTGCTATAAATAGCCACTCATTACTGTATAAATGTCACTGGCAGGGAAGGGGTTAACACTAAGGGGGCTATCCCCTGTCAGAACGGGGATCTGCTTGTTTACATTCATGGATCCCTGTTCTGTCACTGTGGAGGAGTGATCATGAGTGGCCAGCGGACATCGAGTCTGCCCCACCCGCTGATTGGCTCCCCCACTAGAGCGTGAGCGTACAAGCACGCCTCCGGTGTGCCCACCATCAGATGACGGCGATTTGCACAGGAGAGCCATGTTGCTGCCATCAAGCAACTGGTTAATAACAAACAATATATTTATTTGCACAGTATTTGGATTGTTTATTTTGATATGTAGGATCACATGAGTTTGCACATATTTATGTTTTTGATGAGTGTATTTTGCTAAATCTCAGCAGCGCAACACATTATTTTACTTATAAGAAAATGGAAGCTGTCATTTAGACATGTGCAATTCGTTTAGTTCTGAATTTGTTTTTCAACAAAATCCGAAAAATTTCTTAATTCGAAAATATTTGAATTAACAAAAACCCGTTTAACAGATTTTTCCAAAATTGGAAAGATTAAAAATGAGAGAATTCAAAAATCTGACAATTTGAAAATCCAAAATTCAACAATCAGAAAATTCAGAATCCGAAATGTGGAAATTCAAAAATCAGAGAATTCGAAATTCCGAAATACTGAGATTCAAAAATCTGAAAATACGAAAACAAAAATGAAAATCTGAAAATCTGAAATGATAACTAACTTAAAATAACTATTACTAACTATGAAATTATAGCTATTAGAATTTCCTTTAAAATTTGGCTGTTAGTGAACGTAACGAATATGAATTTATCCGAAGTTAGGAATTATCTGAAATTATGAATGCCGCATCTAAACGAATGGAACATAACAAATTAATAATAACAAATAATAATAAAAACGTTTTATTATTATTATTATTATTGTTATTAATTTGTTTAGATTGTTTAGATGAGGCAGTCATTATTTCGGATAAGTCATAATTTCGGATAAGTTCATATTCGTTATGTTCACTAACAGCCAAATTTGAAAGGAAATTCCAATACCTATAATTTAATTGTTGGTTGTTATTAGTTAGTTAGTTATTTATTTCAGATTTTCAAATTTTTGGATTTTTGTTATTTTCAGATTTTCTGATTTCCGAATTTCTGAAGTTCGAATGTTCAGACTTTCAAATTTCCGAATTTTCAAATTTTCACATTTTTCAATTTCCGAATTTTCTTATTTTCGAATTTTTCAGAAGTTACAAATTTATTTGACACAAAGAATTTCGATCATAATGAATGACCCAAAAAATGAAAAAAAAACCCCCCAAAAAAATGAAACAAAAACAAACACATTTTTCGACAGTGCACGTGTCTACTGTAATTCACAGCAAGTATTCATCAAGAGCTGATTTTGTCAGCATTTTTTTTTCTTTTGGCGGGTTGATGGGTGTTGTTTATCATGATTGACCTGGATCTACATCACTGGAACCCCATACCATTTATTTTGTCTGTGGTCCCCCATTAACATTTATATCAGACCCTCATCTAGGATAAGGGTCTGGTATAGATGAAAGGAATCCCTGGCTGCTTTGTTTACAAGGTGAGCAAAGCAGCTGGGACTAACAGCTATGGTTGCCACCTGATCCCTTTAAACCCAAACACATACTAATTACACAGGTTCTGTGGCTGATCAAGGTGGTAATTAAACTCACTTGGTACCTTACCTGCATTAAATTATCCTCAGAACAACCTGTGTAATTCATATGTGTTCGGGTTTAAAGGGTTCAGGTGGCAACCCTAGCTGTTAGTTCCAGCTGCTTTGTTCGCCTTGTAAGCAAAGCAGCCAGGGATTCCCTTCATCCATACCAGACCCTTATCCTAGAAGAGTGTCTGGTATAAATGTTAATGTTGCCACCTCATTCCTTTACACCCACCTCATCCCTTTAAACCCAAACACATATGAATTACACAGGTTCTGTGGCTGATCAAGGTGGCAACTAAACTCACTTGGTGCCTCATCTGCATTAAATTAACCTCAGAACTAGAGTTGAGCGAACACCAGGATGTTCGGGTTCGGTGGGTTCGGCCGAACTTCAAGAAAAAGTTCGGGTTCGGTACCGAACTTGACCCCGAATCCCATTGAAGTCAATGAGGACCTGAACTTTTCGGCAGAAAAATTACTGTAAAAAAGTCCTGGAAAGTGCTAGAGGGCTGCAAAAGGATTTTAGAACAATAATCTGTCCCTTACAGCAACAGCAGGAACCTGACCCTATAGGAGTAGGAAATGATTTTAGAACAATAATCTGTCCCTCTAAGCAGTAGACTCTACCCAGTCCAGTCAGATTGTTCTGTAATGCAGGATGAGATGTTATTAGATCTGCAATCTGTCCCTCACAGCGCCGGCAGCTTCCTCTCCCTACACTAGCCAGAGAGCATGTGACTGCAGCACTAAGTGACTCCAGCTTATAAAGAGGCTGGGTCACATGATGCACTGGCCAATCACAGCCATGCCATTAGTAGGCATGGCTGTGATGGCTTCTAAGGGCAAACCAGTGAAACGCTTGTTGATTGGCTGCCCTGCAGCTATTCAACAGGCGGGATAAAATACCCGAACCCAAACTTTTTTTCAAATGTCTGGGTTCGGGTCCGGGTCACGGACACCCCAAAGTTCGGTACGGACCCGAACTTTACAGTTCGGGTTCGCTCAACTCTACTCAGAACCTGTGTGATTCATATGTGTCCGGGTTTAAAGGGATCAGGTGGCAACCCTACTAACAGTTCATGGTACACATTTTATTTTATTAAGCAGGAATATTCTAAACCAAACATGGAACCATAATAAAAAGAGATTGTTATGTAGTTCTTCTAATTTGTAATCTCTAGTTCAGATTGTCAATATATAGTGACATTGCAGTGATTTCAGGGAAGGTCAGGTCACAGGAGACAACAGTTTAAATTCCCATTAACAGTCTCTCGACCCGGTGTTGTATTTTATACATCTTTCATCTAGAGAATGCTGATCTTACTTTGATCCATCATTGCAGAGATATAATTAACATATGCACTTAAACAATTGCTTAGCTTCTCATTTAACGGTTGGTGAAAAGATTTTCTCCTAGCACAAAAACTTTCAATGTATTACGTTTTTGCAGGGGAGATGGGAGGACAGCAATCAGACCGGTTAGAAAAAATGTAACCATTGTTCTCCCAGGTAGATGTGGTGCTGGAAGGGTTTGACATAAACAGGGAAGGACGTATTTGCTAGTCAAAATTACCTTCAGATTGAATTACTATCCCATATAAATATATGGACTGAAAGCTATGAAACCACAGCTCTTGACTGCTTGGAGAAACACCTAGATAACTTTGAGTGCCTAGATGTGTATAGACATTCCTTGACTGTTTTAAAAACAGAACAGCTAAACTTGGATACGGGACATCCAACATGGTTTCTCCTCTGTATATTGTTATACTAATTATACTTTCATTGGAAAGCACCGCTGGGATTGTTCTGAACATGTGCAGAAAGGCCAATTCCAAGCTAAGGGAGATATTTCAGGGGATTTTTTGTAGTACAGAAACAAAAAGAACAGAGACCAATGGTTAAGACTCAGTGATCAAGAGCTTGGTTTCAAAATTGTTTTCTTGGGTGCTTGTAAACAATAAGTCGTTGTAATAAAGTTTTAAAAATACAAGAAAAAAAGGAAGTTACACTAACAGACCTATGTTAAGGCTTAAAGAAGTCTCCTGATGGTAGCCTTTAGTGCCACCGGGAGCCCTATAGTCTTCATTAAAGCCTAAAGCCCCCTACACATGGTATAACAGATAACAGTTGTACAACAATGGTCGTATAACCAGCTTGTTGTACGATCATCTGACCATTAGTACGCGCGATTACAGCAGCCGTCGTACAACGGTTGTACAACTGAAGTTGGATGAGCAGACTAGAAAAATTTGGTTGTACAACAAGTGGTTGTACGACTGTTGTATCGTGTGTACGGAGAAGTTGGTCCAACAAAGTTAGATGTGCAAAACACGCATGCTCAGAAGTCAGGAAGGCCCGGAAGTGTCCGTTCTGGGAAACCTACGTTCCTAATTCACAAATCACATGCGCTTGAACTTTATCATTATATGCTCATAGCATGTCACCACATAGGCTTGGTTGTACAATCGCTTAGTTTATGTCAGTATGCAAGACACAACAGCCAACATCCAACTTGGTCCAACCGTTGCACCGTGTGTACGAGGCTTAAGTTTACTAAATACAAAAAAGAAAAAAGAAATCAGCACAAGGGACAGCACTTCTGGTGTGGTGGGTGTTAAACTGGTTAAAACATGGTTTATGAATGGAAGGGGTGGACCTATCGATCATCCACCCATACTCAATTCATAAATCTTGTTTTTTTCACAAATACATCCTGTTTCATTCATAGAGGCTGTAGTAACAGCTTATATGAATGGAGCAGCTGGACAGAAAATAACAAGCATAGTCAGGCACTCTTGATGAAAATTATAATGGCAGGTGTGGGGGGCATTAAAGAAGGAAGATTATAGCAAAAGAAGAACACACTAACATATCTTCCTTAAGGTAATATCCCTTGTGCTGATTTTTTTTTTTTTTTTGTAAACTTAGATTTTAAACTTTAACACTGATCCCTTAGTGCATCCTGTCTTAAATTTATTAACAATGACTGCTCAAGCCTTATAGAAGGGGAAGACTTTCCCCCTGAAATGCGTCAGCTGTATTTCATGCTCTAAAATATGAAATGTTAGGAAAAGTCCTTCATGTAAGATAAACTTTTGTATCAAGCGCTCCTCTGTACACATCAAGTAAAGTTTTCTCTGGGCATTTTACCTAATTCACTAACACTGTGTTTTGGATTATAATAACTCTGCTATATTATTTCAGTCTCTTTTCACATTTGATGTTCCAGGGACCATGCTCATCCCTTTTAATGCAAATATATATGGTTTCCTCATCCCTTTAAAAACATGTAACCAATATCCGGGTAGCATTTGCATCAGTTCTACTTTCATCTGGTGAACATTTCCTTCACATCCAAGCAGTTGTGTAGTCATCTTCACAAGCTTCACTATGTCCTCTCCTCTGTGGTTCTTTGCACTGGCCATGGCCATTCTGGAAAGTGGCACAGGGATTATGCTGAATGGTTTTATTGTCCTTTTCAGCGTACAGAATTTGAAAAAGCGATTTACAATGAACATGTGCGACCAAGTCCATTTCATCATGGGGCTGGTGAACATTTTTATGCAGTGTGTAATGACTACTCAAGGAGCCATTTGGGTTAATGGATTCCACACCTTTGTGATGGAAGTATACTCACCATTATTCTTCCTGAATATGTTTCTGAACTACTGCAGCTATTGGATGACCTCCTGGCTCTGTGTTGTCTACTGTATCAGCATTGCAAACTACACTCACAAACTTTTTGTATGGTTGAAGAGAAAACTTTCAGCATTTCTACCCCATATCCTGCTGATATCAATAGCTGGATCATTCATTATCTGTATACCAGTATTCTGGGCTATTACTTCTGACCCTGAGGAAGGAACAGTTAAAAATGCCACTGTAGGACCTGTTAATGTGACATTACAAATTAACCTAATGTATGCAGTGACTGTCAATATTCTTGGCTGCTGTCTGCCTTTTGGTCTCACTCTTATTTCACTGTTAATCACTATCAGCTCACTCTTACAGCACATCCAGAACATGAAACAGAAGGATATGGACTTAGGTCAGTCCAAGCTTCAGGCCCATGCCAGGGCAGTGAAAACAATGATGATCCATCTCATGCTTGCTCTGTCCTTCTACGTAGCTGAGATGCTTGGTTTTATATCTAACACTGTTACTGTAGATGCTAAAACAATAACTTCCTTTTTTTGTATGTTATCATATCCCGCAGCTCATTCTGCTATTATCTTTCAATCCAACTCTAAGCTAAGGAGTGTATTTGTTAAGATGTTTTGTCTAAAAAACCAATGTAACAGACGTACTCAAGATCACAGATCTGCGAGTGTTGAAGCTGTAGTTAAGGCAAATGGTTAAATGCACAGATGAAATACACACTAGCCAGGATCACACTAGCCAATGCTCTGGAAATTGATTTACTGCAGGCAACTTTTCAGCATGCAACTAAGTAGCTGCTTATAGGTGTTCAGGAGGCTTTCCTGCTGCCTCCTGAATTTCTTTCTTCTAATGGGACTAATGAGCCCACTTTAACTCTGAAGGGAAAAAAGACTCTGACCTATGCCCGATGTGTATATGAAGGATTATTTGGACACTGGCTGTCTGTTTTAGGAGTCCATTAACAGCCACCCTAGTGTAGAAAAGGTGCATGTGGAAGCCATAAAGGGTGTGCATATAATCACCAACTGGGCCCCTCACTGAGCAATAAAGTTGATGGATTATCACATATCAGCATATCCCCCCCCCACCCTGGGACAGGGATTATGAAAAATAATTATAGATGTCAATTAGTGTGGGTGAACCATCATCATTATACAGCACCACATCCCGTACTAATCAAATAGAACCAAGGGAAAGAATATTGGGACTTTTCTGGTGCTTCATGCAAACTAACATAAATTTGTTTAAAACATAAACATTAAAACATAAGTTCCAACATGCTTTACCCGCTGGGCTTCTTCAAGGACACATTGTCAGCTAGTAGTCGTAGCACTATATCTAATAAAAACAAGATATGAATACCTATAACATATATGGTATTACAGTAGTTTTTACATATATTCAATGGGGTAAGCATAAACATTGTTGAATATATGAAAAACTTCTGTATTGCCATGCATGTTATAGATATTCATATCTAGTTTATATTAGATATAGTGCT
>BLSH010092146.1:23101-41527 GCA_018402905.1 Glandirana rugosa
TCACACTAGGACCGATCACACATAAAGTAGACACGTAAATAAGGCAAATGGTTAAATGCACAGATGAAATACACACTAGCCAGGATCACACTAGCCAATGCTCTGGAAATTGATTTACTGCAGGCAACTTTTCAGCATGCAACTAAGTAGCTGCTTATAGGTGTTCAGGAGGCTTTCCTGCTGCCTCCTGAATTTCTTTCTTCTAATGGGACTAATGAGCCCACTTTAACTCTGAAGGGAAAAAAGACTCTGACCTATGCCCGATGTGTATATGAAGGATTATTTGGACACTGGCTGTCTGTTTTAGGAGTCCATTAACAGCCACCCTAGTGTAGAAAAGGTGCATGTGGAAGCCATAAAGGGTGTGCATATAATCACCAACTGGGCCCCTCACTGAGCAATAAAGTTGATGGATTATCACATATCAGCATATCCCCCCCCCCCCCCACCCTGGGACAGGGATTATGAAAAATAATTATAGATGTCAATTAGTGTGGGTGAACCATCATCATTATACAGCACCACATCCCGTACTAATCAAATAGAAAGGGAAAGAATATTGGGACTTTTCTGGTGCTTCATGCAAACTAACATAAATTTCTTTAAAACATAAACATTAAAACATAAGTCCCAACATGTTTTACCCGCTGGTCTTCTTCAAGGACACATTGTCAGCTAGTAGTCGTAGCACTATATCTAATAAAAACAAGATATGAATACCTATAACATATATGGTATTACAGTAGTTTTTACATATATTCAATGG
The DNA here is from genome assembly GCA_018402905.1 of Glandirana rugosa. Classification (NCBI taxonomy): domain Eukaryota; kingdom Metazoa; phylum Chordata; class Amphibia; order Anura; family Ranidae; genus Glandirana; species Glandirana rugosa. The sequence goes on from BLSH010092146.1 coordinate 23,868, forward strand.
GGTAAGCATGATGGAGAAACATTGTTGAATATATGAAAAACTACTGTATTGCCATGTATGTTATAGATATTCATATCTTGTTTATATTAGATATAGTGCTAATTGTGTAATTAAGGACAACAAGAAATATGTCAAGACTGTAAATGGTTATTTATGGCTTGTCTTTTAACATTTTCTCTAATAAATAATGCATTTTTAGAGAAGTTAATGTTAGTTTTTAATGAAGTACCAGAAAAGTCTCAATATTCTGTTTCAATGTTTTTTATTGAAATTTGTTTTACAAAACAGGAAAAATGCATTGGTATAATTCAGGTAAATTCGACAGCTATGTTCAATAGGAGTTAGAAAATAGAAACATTCAAACAATTAGAAAAGGAAGGTAGGTGAGGCATTCGATTAAGAATACAAAAGAGGTACCTTTAGATTTGATGGGAGTAAAACAAGCATTAGAACATAAACAAAAAAATCTAAGCTAAACTTCAAGAATAGAGGAGTCCGTTGTACTATCTACTGAGTGCAGATTATGGACTATGGCTTCCTTTTACTGAAAACATCATATCATGGAGATGTTCTTAGAATTAGCCCCTCAACAGGAGTGAGCCTCTATGGGGTGACCCCGTGGAAGTCTGCTCAGGGGACATCCCAAGGGAGGCTCCCAGACTCCCGGCACCCCTTAGGGATCATGCTGTGCCGAGAGCTGGGGTCCCACAGACTCCCCCAGGACCCCCCCACGAGCCTCGTATTCTAGCAAAAAGGAAGAAAAAATTGTGTTTTCATCTTCATTTGGTCAACATAAATGTCATTATTGAACTCTTATCCTCAAGAACTCCCCTTGTGCCACCTACCACCCAAATGCCAGTTGTGGTACGAACAAATAAAACATCTAAGATATAGAAGAAAGAAGAAAAAGGAAATAGGGAGGAAAGAAGAGGAATGCAGTAAACAGTGTAGATATTGTGAAATCACTGAAGACTCTGTCAATCAACTAAGACTTTGGTTTCCTGATACGCCTGGGATAAGGGAGACTCCAACAAAGGTTGCCCATGATTCCCATATTAATTCAAATTTATGAAGGTTATCTGATAAGGTGCTAGCAAGCTTTTCCTGTGTCATTAACCAGGAGATTTTTCGGATTCCATCCTTTAGGGAGACCCGTTCTTGCTTCCAAGCCCTAGCTATTGTGACCTTGTGGCACAAGGAGAATAAAATAAATCTGTTTCCTTTTGAATTTCGGGGCCTTCGGAATGCAGTCATTTAAGAGTGCAATCAAGGGAGACCTTACCAGTTTGCATCCCGTTACCTTCCGAATGATGCTGAAAATTTTGGACCAAAACTGCCTTATTCTGGGGCATTCCCACCAGATATGAGCCATAGAGCCTCTAAGGAGACAGCCCCTGAAGCAAAGAGGGTCAGCATTTGGATAAAATGTAGCTAGTTTAGCTGGAGTAAGATACCACCTCATCATGACCTTAAGGCTGGCTTCAGAGATAGTGGTGTTCAAGATACCCTTAAAGGATCTAGAACAGAAGTCTCAATATTCTTTCCCTTGGTTCCATATAACAAAAAAAATATGTAAAAATAAATCATGTATTTTTATAATTCTAAAAAAAATGAAAAAGTATGAAACACAAAAACAAAAAGATAGCAAAAAACATCTGAATTGTAGACACAAGAGACATTATATGGTTACTCTCATTATTTGACATACCCTTGGCAGGAATCGTAGAATGTGGACCATTTATTAAGAAAACACGAGTGATCCAAACACGCCTTTATATATTTTTAATGGGAGATTATTGTCCAAAGTAAACTGTTGGACATTACAGAATTGTTCAGCACATTCTTTAAAACAACCATAGAAATAAAAGAAAGTAATGTAATGTCTACTAAGGGGAATGGGTGTGGGAACTAGCTCTGTATCCTGTAAATGGGTCTTGGTTGAACTTACTCCTAACTGTTTATAATATTATGTTTACTGGCCTCCCTCTCTTATTTTATTGAGATTTCCAATTCAAATATCAAGTTGTTCAAATGTTATATACAAAAATATCAAAATTACTTTATTTTCTTTTTTAATTTTGCTAACAGAGATCACAACCATAGATTTAAAAACCTTAAACATACAGTAAAAATTATCTTGCACAGTTGATATTTAGTAATTATTTTAGTGGATTAAGTTTTTCAAACATGAACCTCTTTAGCCTAATATCCATTCTCCTCGTCTTCCATTTTTAGGAGGCAGCCACCACCAAAACCTTGACTTGGCCTTATGTTTTGGATGTTGGGAAGTCTAAGGCTCCTTTCACACTGGAGCCGCCCGAGCAGTAGCGGTAAAATGCCGCTAATTAGCAGCATTTTACCGCTCGTTATAGTGGTGCAAGTGCACCGCTATTTTTGGGCGGCGCTGGTGCACTTTTAACCCTCCACAACGGGTTAAACAGGGGTTAAAAGTGCCGGTTTGCAGCGCTCTTGAAGCGGTGCTCAGGTGCTTCGGGAGTGCTGCCCTGTTGTTTTCAATGGGCAGGGACAGTATAGGAGCGGTGAATACACCGCTCCCACACCGCTGTAAAGATGCTGCTTGCAGGACTTTTTTTTTGTGTCCCACAAGCGCACCGCCCTAGTGTGAAAGCACTTTGGCTTTCACACTATGGTGTATTGGGGCATTTTTCAGGTGCTTTTTAGGTGCTATTTTTTGCGCAAAAGCACTTGAAAAATGCCTTGGTGTGTAAGGGGTCTTAGTGTGCCCTGTGCATGCAAGCGCTTCTGATGAATGCAAATTTTTCTCCAGAATTCTTAATAATTTTGACTAAATTCCCTGTGGTGTTATAGCTCACACATCCTCAAAACAGCAGAGGTCCACCTCCATGCTTCATGGTAGGGATAGTGTGCTTTTCTTCATATGTTGTATTGATATCATGACATCATCAACTCTGCATACAGCATGGAGGACCGTCTACTGCCAATAATGGAGGAAAAGGGAAAGTGAGGGGCAGGGAGTGAAGCTGGACTTTAAGCCTATATGCTTTCATCGTTTATCTTTAGTGGACTTTTTGCAATGTAAATCATGTGTTTGTGCTTTTAATGTATTTTTTGTAATATTAATTATAACAATTAGGTTTGACAGAACTTTGTAGAAGTATAAAACAATGGGTGCCAGTTTTATTGTGGTTTTGGGGCAATTTTTGAGCTCTTTACTGTGTGTTTTATTAGTAAATGAGGAAAATATTAGTGGTGTCTTAAGACTAATGATTTCACTAAATAAATCAAACTGCATGTTTTTAATTATAACGTTTTAAGGTAAATGAGTGCCAACCTTCTCAGCCGTCCACCATGCTCTTTGTCCAGTAAAGCCTCTAAAGTTTGTCTTTATTGCATGCATGGTAAGTAATGTGTCAGTGTAACCCTTCCAAGTATTTATCACTACAGTGCTCCCCCTGACAGTGCCGTCCTCTGCTTTTCTCTCCAGAAGAATGAAGACATCTTTGTTCAGACATCGTCCAGGGTCACCAGCTACTGAGATGCTGGCTCAGAGATTATATGATAATATAAATCCTGGTTCCTGTGTATTTATTGGCAGCATTGGCAAAGTTCAGACACATATCAACCCATTCTGCACCTTCAAGCCTTGATACATGCAACAAAGACTAAGAAAATGCTTACTCCTGGCTACTTTTTTTAGTTATTGTAATGGCAATCCATTGAGTGGAGATCTGCATAGATATAAGTAACATGTGCCACATCTGGGATACAGCATATAATGGCTACAGTACATGATGACATGTTCTTCACTGGACTGGACTGGATCTCAAGAAAAAAAACTAAAAAAATTGCTTTTTAATGATAAAAGATTGAGCTTTTCTGAAAAAAAATATGGTGTTGCTTTATATTGGGACATGTCAGGAATGTATCAATTCAGCAGGCACCTGTATAGGATGGGTTCTGTTTGTGCAAGTTTTATTTAGCATAGCCTATACCAGCGATGGCGAACCTTGGCACCCCAAATGTTTTGGAACTACATTTCCCATGATGCTCAACTTCACTGCAGAGTGCATGAGCATCATGGGAAATGTAGTTCCAAAACATCTGGGGTGCCAAGGTTCCCCATCACTGGCCTATGCATTCCCTTCTCCCCTATTAGGATATATTTTGGCTCTTTTAGACTACTGATGAACATCACCCTATGATGCATGTGACATTTTTCTGGAGGTGCTGCCATGTTCACCTTGAACCTGAAAAAGAAAGATAAATTAAAATCATAGGTAGCTTCCTAACTCATTTTTTTTTGGGGGGTAAGGCTCAATACTTATCAGCACCCCCTTCTCATTAGGGTATATTTAAATTATTTTAAACTACTGATAAGCATCATCCCATGAAGCCTGTGAGGTGGTTTTGGCTTCTGTATTGTGTGACCACTGTGATTGGCTCGCACAGCAGTCACATGATCAGGAGCCCATCCTATTGATTCCCAATCAGAAGCCTTGACCAAGAACTTCAGTGATAGTTCAGTCTGTGTGCTGGGAGGGAGCAATGAGTGCCCTCAGAACCCACAATCTCATGCCACCATGGATGCATACGTGCAGCAGCTGGGCATTAAAGCTCATAATCTTGCTGCTGCATATATGGGTTATGCAGTCAGCAAGAGGTAAACTTGGCTTAAAGGGCAACATTTAAAATATACACATTCTTATTACAGCCAGTCAATCCACCTACAAAGCTACCAGCTACTCCACCCTTTGGAAACTCAACATTAAACTGACACTCAGATGGTACTTGACTCCTTACAGAATTTCTAAATATGGTCAATTCACAAACCACTTCTGTTGGAGAAACTGTGGTCAAAAAGATGACCTCCTCCATACCTTTTGGAGTTGTCCCAAACTATTAGCATTCTGGACATCTACTTTTAAACTCATAACCAAAGTAGTTCAAGCAACCATGCATCCTACTCCCAGCCTAGCAATATTGTCACGAGAAACGGAAATGCTCCCACGTGCGGCACAATTTATCACCACTCATATTTTATTGGCAGCTAAACTTAGCATCACCAGAAGATGGAAAGATCCAGACCCTCCCACTCTTTGGGAAGTGATAGATTTAACCTAACTACATTATTCACATAAACAACTCATAGCACTCCACTCAGACACAGCTCAACGCTCCACTCATATGTGGCTTCCGTGGGTTAGATGGAAAACAAAAAATTTCTGACCAGTTATTCATGCTTCCCCTGTTTAGCTCCACCCCACCCTGGACCCTAATACTAGCAGTGACAGGTGCTGGCTCTCTCCCATTCGACAAGACCATACAAGGTCAACCTTTTTCCTCTGAACCAAATTTGAGGGATTTAACTATCTACTTGCAATGTATCCAGGTAATATGAAAATGTGATTCTATTTCATCCCCTTTCTTTGTCCGCATAGTACATATTGAGATACTAGTAATGTATATTTGGAACTGTCTGTACAATTGTCAGTTTTCTTTTTCTTGTTAAACTTAAAATCAAATAAACATTTATTGAAAAAAAATATGTATACACATTATTTAAATGGCATGCATTGGGGAAGCCTTAAACCAGGAGGAAGTTATTTAGCAAACAATGTATTTCTGCATTCCCGAAAGAAGTGATATTGTTTACAAACAGCAGTTGGAGATCTGTCAATTAGTGGTGTAATGCAGTGGTGTAACCAGTAAATGATAGATCTCTGGCCAGCTCTTAATTGTACACAAACCAGGGGATCTAGCATTTTAGCTAACAATATTGTTGTTAATTGACATATTCCTGTCAACTTCTGCTTGTAACCACATGTCTGGTGATCCTATGGGATGTCATTGACCATATATAGTCAGGACCATTCCTAAACACCAGCGGGACAATAAATCTCATTTGTTTTTTTCTTAGAGTGGCACTACAAATATAAGAACATACTTGTATATCCTGCCACAGATGACAGATTCCTGGCTGGCTTCAGTATGCAAACAAGTGGGCTGGAGATGCGTGATGATGCCATTGACAAATAATTGTGAAATTATTGGTCAATAACATCACCAAGCATCTCCAGCCCACTTGTTTGCATACTGAAGCCAGCAAGGAATCTGTCATTTGTGGCAGGAGTAGCAACTTTGCAGATCCCTTGCATGGTACAAGGTATGTTGAGGGTATATGGTTTAGTATGGTTTAGGAGGGGGGGTGCTGCACACTCACTTCCCCTCCATGCCTGTATAAGAGAATGTTATAAATATGTAGGTAGACCACAGCCTGTTATTTTTTTTTATAAAGGCCAGTTAACATTTTAAAAAATGTCTACTATCCACTTTTCTGATGAATGCATTCAATAGTCACAGCAAATAATTCAATAATCACAGGCAGCATCTTTTATGGCTACGGTATGCATGACACCAAACCCAATTCTGATGATGTGAATTGGTAGAACACCAGGCCAATATCATTACTTAACCACTTAAGGACAGGAAGGATTTCCCCCTTAATGACCAGGCCATTTTTTTGCAATTTGGAACTGCGTTGCTTTAACCACTTGCCAACCGCTGTATGACTATAAGTGGCGACAACATGGCTCTGTCCCGCGAATCGCAGCTTATAGTCACCACTCACATGCATGACGGCTAGGGGGCAAGCACACGTTGCAGGCGGCATACGCTCATGCCCGCTGCGCGATCAATGTCCGCCGGCGACTCGCGATGCCCTGTGACAGAGCCAGAATACCGATGGCGGTTCCCTGTTCTGACAGGCGGCATGTCAGAGATCTACTGATTCCTGTACTTGGGATCAGTTAGATCTCTGGTGCCCCTGGCAGCCCAGCCCCCTCACAGTTAGAACACGACTAGGGAACACAGTTAACCCCTAGATCTTCCCCTGCAGGTTAACCCCTTCACTGCCAATGACATTTATACAGTAATCAGTGGATATTTACATTTCTGATTGCTGTATAAATGTGATTGGTCCCAGAAAAGTGTCAAAAATGGCAGACATGTCCGCTGCAATATCGCAGTCCTGATAAAAATCGCAGATCACCGCCATTACTAGTAAAAAAAATGGTAAAAATGCCAGAAATTAATTTTCATGGTTTATAAACGTGGCAACTTTTGCGCAAACCAATCAATAAACGCGATTGTAATTTTTTTTACCAAAAACATGAGGAAAAATATAAATTGGCCAAAACAGATGAATACATTTAGTTTTTTAAAAGTTTTTTTTTTATTTATATCTATGCTTATAGTGGTGATCAGAAATAACGCAGAGGTGATCAAATACTACCAAAAGAAAGCTCTATTTGTGCGGAGAAAAGGACGCAAATTTTGTTTGAGTACAACACCGCATGACCGCGCAATTGTCAATTAAAGCAACGTAGTGCCGAATCGCAAAAAGTGCTCTGGTCCTAACCTGGGAAATCCTTCTGGTCCTTAAGTGGTTAACTGACACTTGCATAGTCGTGCGATGTTGTAACCAAACAAAATTGATGTCCTTTTTTTCCCACAAATAGAGCTTTCTTTTGGTGGTATTTGATCCCCTCTGCGGTTTTTATTTTTTGCACTATAAACAAAAAAGGAGCGACAATTTTGAAAAAAAAAACACAATATGTTTTACTTTCTGCTATAAAACATTTCCAAAACAAAAAAAAAATGTATTCATCAGTTTAGACCGATATTTATTCTTCTACATATTTTTTGGTAAAAAAAATTGCAATACGTGTATATTTATTGGTTTGCGCAAACGTTATAGTGTCTACACACTATGGGATAGATTTATGGACTTTTATTTTTTTATGTTTTTACTGGTAATGGCGGCGATCTGTGATTTTTAGTGGGACTGCGACATTGTGGTGGACAAATCTGACCCCAAATTACATTTTTAGGGGACCAGTGACATTATTACATTGATCAGTGCTATAAAATGCAATGATCAATGTATAAATTACACTGGCAGGGAAGGGGTTAACATTAGGGGGCGATCAAGGGGTTAACTGTGTTCCCTGGGTGTGTTCTAACTGTAGGTGGGGGTGGGCTAACTGTGACAAAAAAGAGATCGCTGTTCCAGATCACTGGAAACAGCAGATCTCTGAAATGTCTCCTGTCAAAACGGGAATCCGCTTTGTTTACTTATGCAGACCCCCGTTCTGCCTCTCTATACCGCTGTCGTAGGTGGCCAGTGGGCATCAAGTCCAGAGTTTTCACATGCATGGACCGCCGCACGGGTATGGTGGTTCGCGAAGGAGAGCGACCTGCCGCTGTATATATACAGTGGCTGGTCAGCAAGCGGTTGAACCATTCTGATGCTTGGTTTGAACTTCAGCAAGTCGTCTTCATCACATCTAGATGCCTACATTCATTGAGTTGCTGCCATGTGATTGGCTTATTTCTGATTAGCAATTTGGGTTGCTAAGCAATTGAACAGGTGTACCTAATAAATTGGCCAGTGAGTATATATATATATATATATATATATATATATATATATATACATACACACACACAAAAACTCATCCTGATAAATTTACAGACAAGGAAAACTATTCCTCTTTATTGCTGCACGGATCAAATCTCAAAAGTTAAAATTTAGTAAAATCAGCATCATGTTTTCATTTTTACATTGTAACATAAAACGACCAAGATTTGAATGTGGTGACACGAATGATTTGAATTTACAACACACAATTTGCTTGGAGATTCCATGACAGGTGGAAGGAAAATCACATGAACAACATGAACAGCTTGAGGCATTGAACTATAATAGGAGGCTTTAAGTTAGGTTAACTTTATTCCTGCCGCTGCGTCCAGGCCCTTTAACCACTTCAGCCCTGGAAGGATTTACCCCCTTCCTGACCAGAGCACTTTTTGTGATTCGGCACTGCGTCGCTTTAACTGACAATTGCACAGTCGTGCGACGTTGTACCCAAACAAAATTGGCGTCCTTTTTTTTCCACAAATAGAACTTTCTTTTGGTGGTATTTGATCACCTCTGCATCATTTCTGATGACCGCTATAATCAAAACAATTTTGAAAAAAAAAACAATCGTTTTTACTTTTTGCTATAATACATGTCCCAAAAAAAACTAAAAAAAAAAACTAATTTATTCATCAGTTTAGGCCAAAATGTATTCTACATACTTTTGGTATAAATATTGCAATAGGCAGATATTGATTGGTTTGTGCAAAAGTTGTCACATTTACAAACGATGAGAATTAATTTATGGCATTTTCCCAATTTTTTTTTTTTTTTTACTGGTAATGGCGGCGATCTTCAATTTTTATCGGGACTGTGATATTGTGGTGGACAGATCAGACATTTTTTGGGACCAATGACATTTATACAGCGATTACAGCTAAAAAAAACACTGATTACTGTGTAAATATCACTGGCAGGGAAAGGGTTAGCCTGTAGGGGGCGATCAAAGGGTTAACTGTGTTCCCTGTGTGTGCTCTAACTGTGTGGGGGCTGGGCTGGCAGGGGCATGACAGATCTAATTGATCCCGAGTACAGGAATCAGTAAAGCTCTGTAATGCTGCTCGTCAGAATGGGGAACCGCCAGGCATCGAGTCTGCCCGACCCATGGCCCCATGAGTTTTCCGGGATCGCCTGAAGGCAGCTAGAGTAGGAGATAGCCGGACAAGTTGAGGTAGAGAGTTCCAGAGGATGGGAGAGGCTCTAGAGAAATCCTGGAGACAAGCATAGGAGGAGGAGACAAGGGAGCTTGAGAGTAGGAGGTCTTGAGAAGGGGGGAGAGGACGGTTTGGGTGATATTTGGAGATTGGTGATGTAGCTCGGGGCAGAGTTGTGAATGGCTTTGTATATTGTTGTTAGCATTTTGAATTTAATTTGCTGGGTGATTGGGAGCCAGTGTAGGGATTGGCAGAGAGGGGTGGCAGACACTGAGTTGGTAAGGTAGATGAGTCTAGCAGCAGCATTCATGATAGAATGAAGAGGGGAGGAGCCTATGGAGAGGGATGCCTATGAGAAGGGAGTTGCAATAGTCAAAGCGAGAGATAACAGGGAGTGAATGAGTAGCTTGGTGGCTTCATTAGTAAAAAAGAGGCAAATTTTAGAGATGTTACAGAGGTGAAGTCTGCAAACTTTTAACAATTGGATTTGGGGCTGAAAGCACGGGTCAGAGTCTAGGATTATACCTAGTACCCTGGCATGAGGGGAGGGATTGATGGTTGCATTATTGATTTTGATGAAAAAGTCATGGAGGGGGTCACGGGCAGGGAAATATTATTAGCCAGGTTTTAGACAGATTTAGTTTAAGGAACTGGCGTGACATCCATGCTGATATGTCAGTTATCAAGTTAGTAATGATAGAGGAGACTGAAGAAGTGAGGTGAAGAGTAGACAGATAGATTTGGGTGTCATCTGCGTATAGATGATATTGGGCAGTTATCAAATGACCAAGGGAGGAGGTGTAAATAGAAAAGAGAAGGGGTCCAAGAAGAGAGCCTTGGTAGACCCCCACTGAAAGAGGCAATGGTGAGGAGCAGACAGTTGTAGGTAACACTGAAGGAGCGCTATGATAGCTATGATAGGTAAGAGGAGAACCAGGATAGAGCAGAATCTTAGAGGCCAAGGGAACTGAGCTTATTGAGAAGGAGGGGGTGGTGCACAGTATCAAAGGCCACAGAGAGGTAAAGTAGTAGGAGTATGGAGTAGTAGCCGTTGGTTTTGGCAGTGAGTAAATCGTTAGTGAGTTTTAGTAAGGTAGCTTCTGTGGAGTGCTGTGAGCGAAAGCCGGACTGTAAGGGGTCAATGGGAGCAATGAGATGGGTCTAAATTGTTCAGGTTGGTGGGGTCCAGTGAGTGCTTTTAAAATATGGGAGTAATCTGCGCATGTTTTAGAGGGGAGTGGAAGGTGCCAGTAGAGAGGGAGAAATTAAAGATGTGAGTGAGTGAGCATAGAATAGAATATGAGATTGACCACAGTAGTTGTGAGGAAACAGGATCCAGGGGACAATTGGTTAGGTGTGCATCTAAGAAAAGTTTTGTGACCTCTTCAGTAGTAGCCAGTTCAAAAGAGGAGAGTGTTGACTGCGCTGTTAGACAAGGTATGTTGAGTGTGGAAGAATGGCTGTACAGTGGAGGTGTCCTCATGTATTGCATCAATTTTGTCTTTGAAGTGATTGGCAATCACTTGGGCAGTGAGTGAATAGAGGGGGTGGGGGATGAAGCAGCGAGTTAAAGGTTGAGAAGAGCCAATGGATGACAAGGTATTAATAAGAAAGACAAAGTAGATTTGTTTGGCAGCATGGAGTCAGGAATTGTATTTTAGCAGGGCAGATTTATATAGGGTCCTACAGGAATTTGGTTTTACGCCATAGTCATTCAAGAGTATAAGGCAGAAAGTATGTTGCGCTACATAAACTATCTCACATAAAATGATAATGAACATAAATATAATAGTTCAGTGAATTTAGTGAAAGTTCATGTGAAAAACCAGTGATTAATTGTACAAATCCTCCATCATATTCACAAAAAATATATTAAAGACATGTATAAAGCAGTCCAATAAAGTAGTGAAAATCCGTGTAACAAAAAGGGGATAAAAATTGATTGTAGAGAACATCCACCAGATACCACCACCAATGTGATAACACAGCTTCCACTAATTAGGATATGTTCTTACCAGAGCCCCATGACCACCTATTACGAGGGGTCAGGGAACGCTTGTTTGGACACTGGGCAACTGGCATCCAAGCTCCAGATAGGAATCTGGTAACAGCCTCCTGGATGTAAGACTCCAGATAGATTTGATTCTGCCCCATAGGTACATCCAATGTATAGAAATGAATAGCCACATTAGTGTAATACCGGTTAAGATGGTGGATTTTATAAAAAGTATTGCACTTACATTTAGGTAAACAGAGAAAGGCATCAAACAGCATTAAAACCACACGATGGCTAGGAAACGGCACTTCCGCCCGACCAGTTTTGTCACGATATGGACTTCTTTCTGGGCATGGGTGCACTCTTCCGCCATCGCAATAAATGTCCAAATGTCAAAACCAAGCCTCTCTTCCATAGCGCTAGGCGCACACTCAGTCTGCCTGAAGCCAAGCCTCATTCAGGACAGCGGAAGTGTGTGTGTCTGTGATTCCATTTCCTAAAATGGTCAGCTGATGCGCTCCAATGACGTTACCCCACACCTCATTATGAAGTCTGGCAGTGCATCTGTGCATGAATCCACACACCTCCAATGGCCCAATCAGACAGACCAATCTGTCAGTCTACTCAACAAACACAAGTGGTAGAAGCCAATAACGTTTGCGAGGAAAAAGGGGACGGTTAACTGAGCGAACGCCTCGCGCCACAGAAAAAGCTGACATCCGATATGTTATATGTGAACACATCTTAACTTTATTATAAAACATAAATTTAAAAAATGTATAGTCCCAGTATTAGCTGGAAACATTAGTAAAAATGTATAATAAAAAATAATAAACAAAAATGAAAAACAGGTAGAGAGAGGAAATTTAGGAATTATCAATAAAACAATTGACATCTAAGTCAATATTGAGCCCAAAAGGCATATAACCCTTAAGGAGAAATATCCATTTTGATTCTATCTTGGACAATTCCCTTACTTTCAGACTATCTCACCAATGAGCTGTATAGTTATCAATGCCTAAAAATAAGGTGCCAGTGGGATCTCTGGCATCTACTTTGTCATAATGCCTTGATAGGCTATGGTTTTTATATCCCTTACGGATATTGGCCAGATATCAGTTAAGCCTAACGTGCAGTGCCCTCGTGGTCCTGCCCACAAATTGCAGACCACAAGGGCACTGCAACAAATACACCACATGTGTCATCCTACAAGTGATGAAAGACTTGATGTTATATCTCTTTGAAGTAATGGTAGACGTGAAATCAAGAACTTTTCTCCTTTGGCAGTTGTTAAACCCGCAGGCCTGACAATTACCACATCTGAAAAAACAACTAAATTATGGAACAAAGGGGTCCTCCCTGGAGGGTCAATAATGTTATGTACCAATTTGTTTTTGAGAGATGGTACCCCTCTATAAGTAATTTGCGGTTGGTGGGGTAAATTGGGTCCCAGAACACGGTCATTTTGTAGTATGTGCCAATGTTTCTGGAAGATTTGCTTATTTACCATGTGTTGGGAGGAAAACAAAGTAATAAAAGAGAAGTCCATACTTGGTTTTTCCAGAGTACTGGGAGGGAAGTTTTTCCAGTACTCTGTGAAAAACCAAATATGGACTTCTCTTTTATTACTTTGTTTTCCACCCAACACATGGCAATTAAGCAAATCTTCCAGGAACATTGGCACATACTACAAAATGACCGTGTTCTAGGACCCGATTTACCCCACCAACCACAAATATTAATTTTAATAAAAGATAATGATAGTCAATTATAACATATTTTAAAGACCTATAGCAAGACCTTATGTTAATGTTAAATATTCAAAACACATCAGGCAGAGAAAACAAACTGAGAATTTGCATCCCTGGCTGTTTTAGACTCACCTATTAAAGAGCGGAGAGAAGAAACAAGAACGCTTTGTATTAGTGATTCAACGGATTGGAGATCTTTCTGAAAGACTTTCATCACCATGGAGGGGTCTTGGCAGATTTATACCGTTCCGATCAGCGTAGGTGCATCAGGGATCATCCTAAACATCTTAATATTGACTATTTATCTCAGAGGTTGGTACAAAGGAAAAGGTCCTACAGCCTGTGACCTGATCCTGTCTGCTATGTCATTCACGAATACGCTTTTTCAGTGCATAATGATTGCTGATGGTCTCATATATTATGTACAATCAGACACAATGATCCCAATAGGATTTTATTCATATGATTTTCTAATGTTTTTTTTCTCATGGACACAAGTTTTTGGCAAGCTGATTTCCTCTCAACTTATTACTGTGTAAAACTGTTTGACTCTTCCCACCATTTATTCCAGTGGGTGAAAAAGATTATATCAACTTCTACAAATCTGCTTTTGTTGGTGCCAGCAGTTTTTTGTTTTCTAATAAGTCTTCCCTTTATTTGGATCATTCATTTTGACAGTCTGATGAATGTAACAGAACCTATAAGAAACAGTCAATATAGTCTTGGTTTTAGTGACCTCTTTAATATTTGGAATGTGGTGTTGGGTTGCTGTTTGCCCTTTACTTTGACTTTCACCTGTATCACACTCGTAGGATCACTTCTGAAACACGCCTGGAATATAAGGAGTAATGCTCTCCAGCTCAGCTCTCCTCCGCAGATTGGTGGTCTGGTGCGGGCAGCGAGCACCATGGTGTCTTGTGCATTGCTGGATTTATGTTGTTGTGTCAATGTTGTTGTTGAGGTTTTAGAAAAAATTAAAGTAGGAGATGTTGCGGACACAATTAGGTGGGCACTTATAGCACTATATCCTACAGCTTGTTCCATTGTTCTAATATTTGGAAACCCCCAGTTAAAAAAACAGCTGGCCGAAATGTGTGTGTTTCCACTTATGCTGGTAAAATCTCATTGCTAAAATAAGAAAAGTACATCTCCAACATACACAACATTCTGCTGGGAACACTGACTTTTATGGTGAATGGGCTAGCACGTTAGAAAACCCCTGTTAGACATACTAACATACAGTATGTATGAATGTGTTTGGATATTAATAGAATAATTGAGATATTTGTATTTGTTCTAGATTGGGAAAAGTAAAATAAATAGATTTTATAGTCTATGCAAAAAACATATATAGGTTTGGTTTTTCTGTACATCTGTATTGAGCAACATGTGGTGTCAATTAGTCATGAATTGGCTAGCACCCCTCCTCCCAATTTGTGCGAGGCTAAGATTCCCTGTGGATTATGGTATCGCTATTCAAAATGTAAGAGTTTATTCTAGTAAATGCTATGGTCACCCTCTGGCTCTATCCTACATTCTCTAACACACATCCTCAATCTCTTCTTCTTTTCTTTTTTTTTTTTTAAACTTTAGTTCTTTATTGGTTTAGAAAATATAGTACAATCTTCTTCTTTTCTAGCATCTTCCCCAACTCTCTAAAACACAGAGACATAGAGACATAGAAACATAGTCACCCTCATACTTAAAAAGTCCTCATTGGCCCCACCAATCTTAACAACCTATGCCCCATCTCCTTGCTCCTATTTTAATTAAAGCTCCTTGAATGTCTAGTCTACACCTAGACTGGGTAACCACCTCACTGAGAATAACCTTTTTGATCCCCTTCAGTCTGGATTTTGCCCCCAACGCTCTACAGAAACTGCTCTCCTAAAACTCATAAAGGATCTGCTAATAGCTAAAACCAATGGACTCTATTCTGTACTCCTTCTTTTAGACCTCTCTTTTGCCTTTGACACAGCGGACCACCCCCTGCTCCTTGAAAAAGTCCATGCATTTGGTCTCTGTGACTGTACGCATCGCTGGTTCTCATCCTATTTATCTAACCACGCCGTTAGAATTACTTACGGTTCTACTTCCTCCTCTCCTCTTCCTTCTTCGTTGGGTTCCCCAAAGTTCTGTCCAAGAACTTGATCTTGATCTCTATTTCCTACCTGGGTCAATTGATAGCCATGGCTTCCAATACCATCTCTACGCTGACAACACCCAAATGTATCTCTCTAACCATCAGCTCACTACTTCAGTCTCCTCACACATCAATAGTTTATGAACAGACATATCAGCCTGGATGTCACACGACTTCCACAAACTCAATCTATCCAAAACCAAGCTAATGATTTTTGCTCCCCCAGGTGCCTCTTCCACTAATTTCTCTGTCAAGATTGATGATACAACTATCAACCCATCTCTGCATGCCATGGTGCTAGGTGTAATCCTGGACCCTAAGCTATCCTTTGGCCCCACATCCAATCACTGTCCAAAACCTCGAAAATCATCTCCAGAAAACTACTGCAACTCCCTTCTTATTGTATTTACAACTAAATTCAACAACAACTTACAAAGCCATCTACAACTCGGCCCCCAGCTATAATATTAACCTAGTCTCAAAATACCAATCTAATTGTTCTTTTCATTCCTCCCAAGACCTCCTGCTCTCTAGCTCCCTCATCACCTCCTCCCATGCTCGCCTCCAGGACTTTTCCCAAGCTTCTCACATCCTTTGGAACTCCCTACCTCAATCTGTCCGACTATCACCTACTCTATTTGCTTTTAGATTGTCCCTGAAAACTTTTCTCTTCAGAGAAGCCTATTCTGCCTCCACTTCACAACTGTACTTTTATACAGTTATGACCTTTTATATCACTTGGCCCTCGTTCTTAGATTGTAAGCTCTAGCGAACAGGGCCCTCTGATTCCTCCTGTATTGAATTGTATTGTAATTGTACTGTCTGCCCTCATGTTGTAAAGTGCTGCACAAACTGCCGGCGCTATATAAATCCTTTATAATAATATAAGTTAAATAAATACGTTTTATATAATATTATCTCTCGATTAAGATATTAATATGGGGAAAATTATGTATTTTGATATTGTATTATTTGATTTGGATTAGAATTACGTTATAGGGATTGTGTGAGTTGCATAGACTTAGAATTTCCCTCCTCCTTGGAATATTCCAAGGTAATTTCAGTCTATGAATAAATTACCTTATTGGCTTTTAGGAGGGTGAGGACTTCAAGAGTGACAACAGAGCCTTGCAGAAGTAACTTAAATCAGCCCATTTTAGGAGAAGGTCAGGAACTTGTAGAGAACAAACATTTTATGGCTCTCCAAGAGGGTCAGACTCGATGAGCTGCTGCACACACACAGACTCACTCACATGAGATGACAGATATTTATACAAACTCAATTTTTATCTCATGTACATAACTACATTTTTTACATTATTTTACATTCTGTATTTTAATATTTTTCTTGTAATTTTTATGAAATCCATTTTGAGTTTTTACACAAGAACTGGAAGGATGTTGTATTTTGAACCTCTCTCTATAGGTTTTCTGGATATCATAAGACTAACTCATATTTAACAACCACCATTTTTGGCCCCGTTGGCCCCATTTTAATGGCCAGGAACAGCATTATTGATTCATAGTTGTGATGGTGATGAACAGCTACATATGTTTGTTGGGTCTGAAAAAACTTGAACAAGCATGGTTTGCTTCGAACACAAATATTGATCTGAACATGAAGCACATCCCTATATTTAATATGACATGCTTAGATCTAAACTGGATATAAACGTATGGCTTCACAAACCTGTTATACAATATGAAACACACTGTACAATAAACAAATTAAAAAAACACTGAATTTACCAAGCTTGAACAGCTTATTTGTTCTGGAAAAAAAAAAAAAAAAATATATATATATATATACCGTATATACTCGTGTATAAGTCGACCCATGTATAAGTCGACCCCCCTACTTTTGCCCAAAAAATATGGGAAAACTTATTGACCCGCGTATAAGCCTAGGGTGTGAAATGCAGCAGTCAGAACACAGGGACAGGGAGCCATTACACAGGGACAGGGAGCCAGAACACAGGGATTTTAATGCCAGGACACAGGGATTTTTAATGCCAGGACACAGGGATTTTAATGCCAGGACACAGGTATTTTTAATGCCAGGACACAGGGATTTTAATTTATGGACACAGGACCGTAATTTTAGGGACACAGGACCGTAATTTTTAGGGACACAGGACCGTAATTTTAGGGACAC
>BLSH010092146.1:80857-99099 GCA_018402905.1 Glandirana rugosa
TCTGACGCCAATGTTAACGCTTAAAGCTTGTTTATGCTCCTGTAATATAGTTATTTGCCACTTGACCTGAAAAAATCTTAAACCTTGTATGCATTGACCCAGTCGGAACATCTGACTTGTAATAAATGTACACCATGTTAATTTTTTTTGGGAAATCCTCAATAAAGAAATATTGAATAAATTATTTTGGTTCCTATTGAAAAATGATTAACTGAGTGAACTTGAACTATTTGTCAACTAAATTAACATGTTTTATCAGACCTTCTATATTAAATGTTAAACCAGGTAATCATTACAATGTATTAAAAACATATATTGTTACTGCTACTGTTCATGTTTAGGAAAAACTAGGTCATGTCCCTTCTCCCAGACTCGTATGAGTCTAAGGGCTGCTGTCACATACCTGGTGGTCGAGGCTGACTTATGCAGGGGACAACCTCTCTTATGGCCCTGGTCATGAACCCCTGATAGTGTAGACAGGGAGCTCAGGAGCACAGGGGGGCACAAGGGCTGGACTGGTTGCTGGTGGTGGGTGCAGGTCCGCTGAAGCTCGTGCTTGGCAGAAGTGTAGTGGTACACTCCGGGTCGGCAACGTGCTGGCAAAGCGGTACAGAAGGATGAGACAGGCGGATGGTTGGGGTGCAGGCAGGGTCGGCAATGTGTGGGCAGCAGAAGTACACGGGATCAGGCAGGAGAGGGGTCGTAGACAAGCCAGAGGTCGGGGCAGGCAGAAAGCAAACAAAGTCCAAAGATAGCTGGGGTCACAGATGCAGGAAGATACTTCAGAGCGGACACGGGGACACAGGTCACGGTAACGCTGTAGAATGGACAGCACTTTCTACAGGAAGCACACTGTTTAAATAGAGCTGCCCGCCACTGCCTCCTCCAGGAGCGTGAAGAAACAACAACAAAGTGCAAAGAAATCATCAGCACAGTCTTCTTCTAACAGCTGCTATGATATATGATTATCTCTTGTAACTTAAATTTCTAATAACTATTTTAAGTGAGGTCCATATACAATAAAAAGCAATTAAATATAAGCATTTTAAACCTTTTGGAAATGTAGACAGTTGTCCTTCAAATAGGGCTTAAACAGTCCTTTATCATATTTTGTCTTGTGGTTTCCCTTTGGAGGTGGTATAATGTCAATTGGAGTTCTTTAGAGATGCTCCATGTGCCATCTGATTCAAATTGTTCCTATGTTTTTTCTAGGTAAGATGTATAAATCTTGGGTTTATAAAGAATTCCAAAAATCCTCTATATTTGCTTCTTTTTCCGTAAGGGACGTTAGGCCTTACCATTTGTTTATGAAGGATATTTTAACAGTACTTTTATATGTAAGCATGGCCTGTGGTTGTGTCTATGATGAAGACCTGATGTTTCTATCTGCCTTAAAACCTTTTCTTCTCCTTCTTCTTCTGTTTCCTTCTTTTGTCTTTTGTTTCTGTAGCAGTTTACTACAATTTGTACGAAAAGAAAGAGAACAAGTTGTAAGTGAGATCTTCTTATTCATGTCATGGTTTTGTAACCTTAGGATGGACTGTAGCATAAAAGAGAGTACTATATATTTCCACTTATCTCTTTCAATATCAGAAGTTGGTAAGAAAATCAATATTAACCCCTTCACGCCGACATCACACAAATACTGCACTCATCTTTATGCTGTGGGGCCGCATAATTTGCGTATCTCACTTTGTGCTGGGAGTGCCCAGCCCAGAGATCAGGGTCTCACCATGAGCCCTGGGCCCCTTACTAAGGATCAAGAGTAAGGAACTCCTGCTTACAGGTCTCCTGATTGCTTTGATAGCATTCGTGTTCTCTTTCTCTGTGAATGGAGGAGAGAGCTACATTGTATCTATTGTGCCCTTGCACAGAAAAAAAAGTGTGTGTAAAAAAAAAAAAGAAACAAATAAATAATAATAATAAAAATAAAATAAAAAAATACAAAAAATACCTAGATCAAGGTTTGATCTAGGTCAGTGTTTGGGTCAAGGTCAGGGTCAAAGGTCAGGGTCAGTATTATTTCGGGACATAATTTTACTTTTTTTAAATTAGTATCAGTGTCAGTTAGTGTCAGTGCCAGTGTGTTTTAAGTAGGATAAAAAAAGCAAAATGCACACCATTGATTTGTACCTTACTTTGGGTACATACAACACCTGACATACACGTTGTATTGCTGCGATTATCAAGATCAGGATAATTCAATTTGGGTAGTTATTTGGTGGAATGTTATGGTAGTACTAAGCAATATACAGCTAAATTAAAAAAAAAAAGATTTTATTTACTATTTTGGAGGTGTAGTGGTTAGCACGTTTGCCTAGCAGCAAAAGGGTCGCTGGTTCAAATACCAACCATGACACTATCTGCCTGGAGTTTGCATGTTCTCTCTGTGCCTGTGTGGGTTTCCTCCCACACTCCAAAGACATGCTGGTAGGTTAATTGGCTCCTGTCTAAATTGGCCCTAGTATATGTATGAACGTGAGTTAGGGGCCTTAGACTGTAAGCTCCTTGAGGGTAGGGATTGATGTAAATGTACAATGTATATGTAAAGCGCTGCGTAAATTGATGGCGCTATATAAGTACTTGAAATAAATAAATACATTTTTGGGCCAGTTTTCCTTTGATAATAAAAAAAAGACCAGAGATATCCATTACCGTTTACCACCAAA
Source organism: Glandirana rugosa (assembly GCA_018402905.1). Taxonomy (NCBI): domain Eukaryota; kingdom Metazoa; phylum Chordata; class Amphibia; order Anura; family Ranidae; genus Glandirana; species Glandirana rugosa. Next base: position 83,527 of record BLSH010092146.1, read on the forward strand.
TGAAAGCCCAATTTGTTCTGAAAAAGTGGATGTACAAAGTAGTTAATATGTACGGATTTACTAACACATGCCAAAGTTGCAAAATTGGGCTTAGGCATTCAGATTTGTTTTACCCTTAGGCGCGAAGGGGTTAACATATTGGACAGACCAATAGCAAGATCTAAACATGTTAATGTGAGAAATTTAACACACATCAGGCCGAGAAAACAAGCTAAGAATTTGCATCCTTGGATATTTCAAGCTCACCCATAAAGGAACAGAGAACAGACACAAGCACTCCTTGTCGTAGTGACTCAACAGATTGGAGATATTTCTAAAAGACGCTCAACAACATGCAGTGGTCTCTGGGGATTTTAATTCTTCCTATCAGCATAGATGTATCAGGGATCATCCTAAACATCTTAATATTGACAATTTATCTCAGACGTTGGTACAAAGGAAAACGTCCTACAGCCTGCGGCCTGATCCTGTCTGCTATGACATTCACTAATGTGATTATTCAGTGCATAATGATTGCTGATGGTTTCATATATTATGTACAGTCAAATGCAATGATCACAACAGGATTTTATTCATATGATTTTCTAATGTTTTTCTTTCTCATGGACACAAGTTTTTGGCAAAATGCTCTCCTCTCAGCTTATTACTGTGTAAAACTGTTCAACTTTTCCCACCATTTATTCCAGTGGATGAAAAAGATTATATCAACTTCTACATCTGCTTTTGCTGGTGTCTAAATTTTTTTGTCCACCTGATCCATGGGATGCGTCCTCTGGTCTCCCATAAAGAGAGGCGTTAGCTTCCATGGTTTAAGAGATGGGAGCATTCACTCTAAGGTCAGTGTAGGTTCCCACTGGTAACGGGGTACTTTGCAGCAGTCAGTGGGCTTAAGTACTTCATGGCCATTCAGTGTGACCAAACCCCCGTATCTTTGCATTTTTTGCTATATACGTTTTAGATGCTTTTAAAATAGCCTGACAGGAGTATGTATCATGTGTGCGGTGTAACTTATATATTTTTTGATTTTTTTTGTCTTCTAATAAGCCTTCCTTTTATTTGGACCATTCATTTTGACAATCTGGTAAATGTGACAGGACCTGCAAGAGGCGTGGTTGGTTTTAGTGAGCTCTTTAATATTTTGAATGTGGTGTTGGGTTGCTGTTTCCCCTTTACTTTGACTTTCACCTGTATCACACTCAGCGTAAGAACACTTCTGAAACACGCCTGGAATATAAGGAGGAATGCTCTCCAAGCTCAGCTCCCCTCCGCAGATTGGTGGTCTGGTGCGAGCAGCTGGTACTATGGTGGTTTGTGCATTGCTGGATTTACTTTGTTGTGTGGATATTGTTCATCATGTTTTAGTAACTGTTAATGTTGGAGATATGGCAGACATAACTAGGTGGACACTTATAGCATTATATCCTGCAGTTCGTTCCATTGTTCCAATATTTGGAAACCCCCAGTTAAAAAAACAGCTGGGTGACATGTGTGTGCTTCCCCTTGTGCTGGTGAAAGCCTGATGTTAAAATTGGAAAAATACATTTACAGCACACACTGGCAACATTCTAAAGGCAACCCCGGGTTTTATAGTGCACATTAGAAACCCCTTTTTTAAGCTGTCTGGTCACATTTTGAAGGACAGGAAGGCCACTGTTGGTTGCTATTTGTAATGGTGGGGAACAGCTGCATCTATTTGCTGGGTCTGTGAAATGTATATGCGCTTGGTTCACTTCAAACTCGTGCTGACTCCAATCCCTAGTTTGAATGACATTCTAAGATCTAAAATGGCCATAAAGTTATGACAACTCAACAATGGCGTATAGTATGCATAATAGTAACATTATATTTTATTATTTGTTGAATGTATTTTTTGATTTGTATTCATAATACAATGCTCAGAATATAATCACAATACCCGAAGACACATTAGACAGTGCATGGCCATTGGATGCAAATATTCAGACTAAGGAAACCAGAGACTGAAAAGATAAACAAAATTGTGGTTATTGCTTTAAAGGAGAAGTATGTTTTTTTTTTCTAAAATCGTACTTACCTAGGTGGATGCAGCATTGATCCACTGCCATATCTAAGACTGAGAACCGAGCCATCAAAGACCACTGATTGCTTGGTTCTCAGAGCTCCGTGAGCAGAGAGCTGGAGTCTGTCAGTCAGAGGCTTTCTTCTATGCTCCCCCATGCTCACTAGAGGGCTGTGGAGGGATGGGGGCAGATGGGTAAGGCTCTCCACGGCTCACTGAGAGGCTGGGCCAGGTTGTGGTCCAGCGTTGTGGGCGGAGTCTGACCATATTGTCACAATCTTGCACCAGCCTGGACCAGCTCTGTGATGTCAGCCGACAGCGGGGTTCAGCCCACTGTCTGCTGAAAATGGGTCACAGGAGTGCAAAACAAGCTGCACACCTGTGATCCACAGGAGAAGTACAGCCAAACAACCTTTCCCCATACTTTTCCTGCAAGTACAAGAAGTGAACAGGCCTAGGACATCAAAACAGTCCTTCATGGATAACAATCTCCATGGACAGAGACTAAGAATAGAGATATACAGTTGAACATAACTAGGTACCAATGTCGTTGATGGGTGGCCAACCAGAGGGTCCAGGTAGCCTAAAAGTAATCAAGCAGGCTCGACAATTGAAATAAAGAAGAAGGAGAGAAAGAAAGAGAGAAGGAAAAGAGAAGGGGAGCATGGGGGAGGGTCATAGTCCCAGGTGGGTAGGCATCACCTGTAAATAAATAATACAATGCTAATGGGTGATGGGCCATCAGCATGGGAGGAAGAAGGTGGTGTCAAAGTGTGGGGGTAGATAATGATCAACCCATGGTTGCCAGATTTTGGCATAGCGTATCAACTTATCACATGAGACTGCCTCCACCTTAGCATGGACCATAGCTAGTGTACATTTTATTATTTTCACAATGCAAAATACATATAAAAAAATATAATGAATTTACCAGCTTAGACAGCATATTTGTATTATTAATATATATATATATATATACCGTGCCTTGCGAAAGTATTCGCCCCCTTGAACTTTGCGACCTTTTGCCACATTTCAGGCTTCAAACATAAAGATATAAAACTGTAATTTTTTGTGAAGAATCAACAACAAGTGGGACACAATCATGAAGTGGAACAAAATTTATTGGATATTTCAAACTTTTTTAACAAATAAAAAACTGAAAAATTGGGCGTGCAAAATTATTCAGCCCCCTTAAGTTAATACTTTGTAGCGCCACCTTTTGCTGCGATTACAGCTGTAAGTCGCTTGGGGAAGTCTCTATCAGTTTTGCACATCGAGAGACTTAAATTTTTGCCCATTCCTCCTTGCAAAACAGCTTGAGCTCAGTGAGGTTGGGTGGAGAGCGTTTGTGAACAGCAGTTTTCAGTTCTTTCCACAGATTCTCAATTGGATTCAGGCCTGGACTTTGACTTGGCCATTCTAACACCTGGATATGTTTATTTGTGAACCCTTCCATTGTAGATTTTGCTTTATGTTTTGGATCATTGTCTTGTTGGAAGACAAATCTCCATCCCAGTCTCAAGTCTTTTGCAGACTCCATCCGGTTTCCTTCCGGAATGGTCCTGTATTTGGCTCCATCCATCTTCCCATCAATTTTAACCATCTTCCCTGTCCCTGCTGAAGAAAAGCAGGCCCAAACCATGATGCTGCCGCCACCATGTTTCACAGTGGGGATGGTGTGTTCAGGGTGATGAGCTGTGTTGCTTTTACGCCAAACATAACGTTTTACATTGTTGCCAAAAAGTTCAATTTTGGTTTCATCTGACCAGAGCACCTTCTTCCACATGTTTGGTGTGTCTCCCAGGTGGCTTGTGGCAAACTTTAAACTACACTTTTTATGGATATCTTTAAGAAATGAATTTCTTCTTGCCACTCTTCCATAAAGGCCAGATTTGTGCATACGACTGATTGTTGTCCTATGGACAGAGTCTCCCACCTCAGCTGTAGATCTCTGCAGTTCATCCAGAGTGATCATGGGCCTCTTGGCTGCATCTCTGATCAGTCTTCTCCTTGTATGAGCTGAAAGTTTAGAGGGACGGCCAGGTCTTGGTAGATTTGCAGTGGTCTGATACTCCTTCCATTTCAATATTATGGCTTGCACAGTGCTCCTTGGGATGTTTAAAGCTTGGGAAATCTTTTTGTATCCAACTCCGGCATTAAACTTCTCCACAACAGTATCTCGGACCTGCCTGGTGTGTTCCTTGTTCTTCATGATGCTCTCTGCGCTTTAAACGGACCTCTGAGACTATCACAGTGCAGGTGCATTTATACGGAGACTTGATTACACACAGGTGGATTCTATTTATCATCATTAGTCATTGAGGTCAACATTGGATCATTCAGAGATCCTCACTGAACTTCTGGAGAGAGTTTGCTGCGCTGAAAGTAAAGGGGCTGAATAATTTTGCACGCCCAATTTTTCAGTTTTTTATTTGATAAAAAAGTTTGAAATATCCAATAAATTTCGTTCCACTTCATGATTGTGTCCCACTTGTTGTTGATTCTTCACAAAAAATTACAATTTTATATCTTTATGTTTGAAGCCTGAAATGTGGCAAAAGGTTGCAAAGTTCAAGGGGGCCGAATACTTTCGCAAGGCACTTGTATATATATATATATATATATATGTGTGTATATAGTATACAGCATAAATGCAGAGAAAGAAGGAGAGAGCAAATCAGTCCTCTTTACTGCAGATCAAGTATCAGTGCTTAGTAAAAGCAACATCATATTTTCTCTTTTACATTGTAACATAAAACTACCAGTATTTGAATGTGGCAACACAAATGATTTGATTCTGAGATACACAATTTGCTTGGAGATGTCATGACAGGTGGAAGCAAAATCATAAACCTTGATGCCGTGAGCAGTATTGCATTAAACTACAATAGGAGGCTTTACATTAGGTCAACAACATCTTTATTCAACCTCTTTAAATTTCTGTAATACGACAAAATAATTTACATCACTGGTCAGTTCTCTGTAAAACTCCAGCTACCACTTATCTAAAGATAAAGCACTAGGAATAATGTTTTCAGGTCACCCAACAATAGAAAAAAAAAGTGATTGTTAAGCATAATTTAGAAACGTTACTTTTAAATCGAGGTTATAAAAGGAACAAATCAATTAAGATAACTTGCTAAAAAGTTATTTTGAGTTTTTTTAATTACATTGCCATCCTGATAACAGGGAGAAGCAGGGCTCAATATGAGGTTTATTTGTATTCATTTGCAACCCTAGTTTGTTTATTCAAATCGTCCTCTAGTGTGTTTTTCTCTCTGGACAAAGCTGTGTCTTAAGCCAGAGTGAAATCTTTCCTGACATCAAAAGTAAAAGGAGAGAAAAAAATTCCACTCCAGAAGATGATCTCCTCTGTATCCAATTTTGATTTGATTAGTGTTTTTTTAACATGGATTTCAGGAACATTTTTAAATGTATTTATTCTAGGTACATACATCAAAAACTGTAGGCAGAGCCTAAACCTGGGAGACTATGATAAAATTGTGGTTGTCATGTCCACAGTCAAAGTCCTCCTCCAATGCCTGGTGATAACTTACAATGGCATCTTTTATCACGCAGGATTCTTCACATTGCTTTCAATAGATACATTTTTACCATTGTTTGTTATCTTTAAATGCTTAGTTGACATGTGTTTTTGCAATGCCTGCTGGTTGTCAGTAATTACTGTCTAAAGCTAGTCAACTTCTCCCACCGAGTTTTCCAAAGGTTGAAGTCATCCTTCCCCTCTGCTCTTACACTTCTACTTCTTGGATCTGCAATGGGAAATTGTGCCACGGATTTGCCATTCCTTTGGACAACAGGGATAAATATTCCTCAGAATTTGACAGGTAACTCAAGTACAGCCACGTACAGTTTTAAAATGTATTTTTTATTTGCTGTCTGCAATATTATGGTAACTGCCTGCTTGCCATTTCTGTTAACATTAATCTGCATCATCCTTAGCATTTCACCCCTGTTGAGACATTTCAGGAGGATGCGTAAAAATGAACCAAAGATCAAATATTCCCAGATTCAAGGCCATGTACAAGCTTCCAGGACAATGGTTCTACGACTCTTTCTGGACCTAATCGTTAGCTTCAACATCTCAGGTGTAATTTTATTCTCACTAAGCAAAGGTGAAGTCTTGGGAACACTTAGTTGGATGATAATTTAGATTTTTCCATCTGTTCAATCCATACTTCTAATTAGTGGCATTACCTGAAAATAAATAAAGTGTTACTTTCTCCTTGATAACTGGACTTAAAGTATCTCTAAATCCACCCTTTTCTTTATTTTTTATTTTTTTTTGCCTTTTGGACAAGGTAGGGAATGGTTAAGGCCTCCTGTCAGTTCATTTGCCATCCAAAAGTAGATAATGTTGTTTTGGCAGTTCCAGATAACATGAGTTAACTGACTCCTAAACACATTGAATTTACCCAGTCCCCATCTTTTCAATAAGCATGATAGACCAGAATAACATTCTATTTCAATTTTATTATTAACATTTTAGAATAGGTACACAATACGGTGGTAAACTTTTGATGGCATATTCAAGTAAAATCCCGAAACGCATGCTTGATGCATCAAAGACATATATGCAATAAGGGCACAGGTGGTGAATGCAATGTATATGTCAAAATCTACAATCATGTATCGACCAAAGATTGTAATGTTCCAAAAGTGAAATGCTATAAGTTAAAATAGAATGTCCATAAACAATTCACATATGATGAAACTACTAAATTCTTATGGGGATAAGATAGACAAACCCAACACTGGCTTCAATGTGGTATAAATAAGGACTCAGAATCATACTGATCAATTTAAGCCTCTTACCAGATGTCTATGACCATCAGATTATAGAATGGTCAAAAAAGCTTAAGGATAAAACCGAACTCTCACATACTCCAATGACACTAAAGTTCCCAGAGTCGAATTGTCACTCAATAGCCAGCCCAGATCCAATATAAGCAGACTTATCTCTATATTGCCAGCTGCATGTTGCTTCTGAGCTGTGTTGCTTCAATGTTACTAATGCAGTGCAAGCATGTGTATGCCTAATGACTAATCAACCAAAGATTGGCAAGTGTAGAAATGAGCAACGGGTGTTCTGAATCAACAATAAGGTCAAGTGGGCTGGAGTCAGGCACCCATGGCAATCCAGACAGAAATGTATAGTAAGCATGGCCAGCATAACACAATATGACCCATCATGATCAATAAGATATCATTGTATGATGAAAGGAGGAAAAGAAAAGGAAAGAAGGGGAAGGAGTACAAGCCGTCCAAGTACCAGACCCTGCCACCACAGCATAAGCTATCAAGAAGTGGATTGCATATAACGTATCCATGGGTTACAGAGTCTCTCAAACCTCTAGGTCTAGGAAGTCTCACGTAAAATGCTAACCATTTTCCTTTGTTGATCATTATCCTTGTTACTTTCCCTTTTATCACCACTAAATCAACTAATTGACTCTTCTAGAATAACATTCTATTGTAATATGTAATAGTCTGATAGGTGGGCTAGCCGGGTAATATTGTAGTAAGGGGATATTGTAAACCAATATTGAAACTTTGCATATATATATATATAGAGAGACCTGAATAAGCTCCCAAAGGGAATATATAGTATCTTTTTGTTTTCAGAGAACTGTTTATGATGTAGGATAATATTCCCAAAATTATTACTTTTTTTTTTATATGAAACATTAGATTTGTGCAATACATTTAACACCTAAATGCTACATTAGACATGTGCAGAGTGAAAAAATTAGTTTAGTTTAATTTTGTTTTCATTCCTTATTTACATGAGTTTGTTTAGTTAAATTAATTAAAATTGTTTAATTCATTTTCAGAATTTGTTTCATTTGTTCGTTTTCGAATCGATTAGAAATGTGTTTGAATCAATTTTGAATGGTTTTCGAATTCAAAAAGTTTTCAAATTCGAATCATTTTAAAATTTGAATACGTTTTCGAATTCAAAAAGTTTTCTAATTCAAATTATTTTCAAATTCAAATTGTTTTCTAATTCTAATAGTTTTCAAATAATTTTCCAATTTCCAAGGAGAATGGGGTGGAGCGGAAAGTGGAGGAATAGAATGGAAAAAGATAGAATACAATAAAGGGAAATATAACAGAAAATGAAAGAATATAATGTGGTGGAGTGGAACAGAGCTGTTTTACTCTGTTGTATTCTATTTTTTTGTTTTCGGTTATATTCTTTTCTAGACTATTGTTGTTTTTTCTGTTCTATTCCTTTGTTTTCTATTCGATTTTGTTTTCTTTGGAAATTGGAAAACAGTTCAAATTCAAGACCTTTTCAAATGTGAAAACTATTGGAATTTGAAAACTTTTCAAATTCAAATCTGATAACTATTGAAATCTGAAAACGATTTGAAAATTATTCCAAAATGATTCAAATTTCGTCTGAATTACGTTATTTCAGATTTTTTTAAATTCGGTACTATTGTAATTCGGAAATTTGTATGTACCTGAATTTCCGAAAAACAAAAATTCGTCTGAATTTTAATTTGGAATGAAACTAACCACACATGTCTATGCTACATACTTGTTGGAAGCATTTAACACAATCGGTTTGGAATGGGACTTTTAAAACACAAATATCAGTACACAGAATATAAAATCCACATAAATTGTATTCAACAAATATCATTAAAATCAGATAAAAACAAGAGAACAGATATGATAGGGATCATGCTGCTATTTGGGTGCAGGTTTCTCATGTTCAACACATTTCAGAATTTTCTTCTTCAGGGAAACTAAGAAAAACACATGAAAATAAACAGCATAGCATCAACACTGACCACGAATGTTATGAGCAAAGTAATCTATTCATGTGCATTCATATTTATTATTATTACTATTATTATTGTTTTTTATGTATTTTTTTTTTTTTTAAATCAGCCTTCAAATCAATGAAACTACTATTTACCAGTTGGCTCCTGCAGACTCTTCTTCCAGCTGTGCTTAGATACAGACATTCTATTAAAGAGCTGGGTGGAAGAGTCAATAAGCACAGTGATCACAGTAGTATGGACTTGTAGTCTATTAATGTGCAGATCTCTGTCAATAAATGATACTGCTGCACAGCCGTGTAAATTTCTAAAAGGCTGCGGGGAAGAAGAATCATGGCATGCTGTGACAGGAAGTCGTTTTTGGGTAGAGGAGGTAGTAGTTTTTGGGTAGAGGAGGTAGTATGCAACATGGTGCAAAAGGTGGTTTGAGCCTTTAACCACTTCAGCCCCGGAAGGATTTCCAGCTTTAGGACCGGAGCCCTTTTTGCGATTCGGCGCTGCGTCACTTTAACTGACAATTGCGCGGTCGTGCGACGTTGTACCCAAACAAAATTTGCGTCCTTTTTTTCCCACAAACAGAGCTTTCTTTTGGTGGTATTTGATCACCGCTGCGTCATTTCTGATCGCCGCTATAAACAAAAGAAGAGCGACAATTTTGCAAAAAAACCCAAATTTCTTACTTTTTCCTAAAATACAAATCCAAAAAAAATATATAAGAAAACATTTTTTTTCACCGTTTTTGGCCGATTTATATTCTTCCTCATATTTGCGATAAAAAAATCGCAATCGGCGTTTATTGATTGGTTTGCGCAAAAGTGGTCGCGTTTACGGATGATGAGAATTCATTTTTGGGGTTTTTAATTTTTTTTTATTTTTTACTAAAAATGGCGGCGATCTGCAATTTTTTGCGGTACTGCGATATTTCAGCGGACATGGCGGAACATTTTAAAACTTTTTTGGGACCATTGGCATTTATACAGCGATCAGTGCTATAAAAATGCACTGATTACTGTGTAAATGTCATTGGCAGTGAAGGGGTTAACCTGCAGGGGGCGCGCTAAGGGTTAACTATGTTCCCTGGGCGTGTTCTAACTGTATGGGGGATGCCCTAACAGGGGAAGGGAAGTTATCACAGCCTTCACGTAAAGGAAGGCTGTGATCACAGCCCTTCCCCCTCACACAGAGCGGAGGTCCGTGTTTACATACACGGACCTCCGCTCATTCGCTCCGGGGGGGGCATCGCGGGTGGCCGGCGGCAATCGAAGCCGCCGCACCCGCTCCCTGGCCCCCCCTGGACACAGTGAGCGCGCGGGCGCGCCTCCGGCGGCGCGCGCGCGCTCACTATACACGTTCCCGCAGCCGCCGTCGTATGACGGCGATTTGCGGGAACGAGCCACTTTGTCGCCGTCAATCGCCGATCGGCGGTCGGCAAGTGGTTAAAGCAATCTACATTAATGCATGACATAATGCACATAAATGCATATTTGTTAATACACCACAAAAATGTAAATACTTTTTTTTATGGGCTAGTGTATATTGCTTTGAGTGGTATTCTCGAAAAGTATAACTGTTCATCTGTAATGTAGAAGCAAAAACAAAAATCAAGGGAGAATTTCCATGTAAACAGTTGTTATTGGAACAGTTATATTCTTTGGAAGTTTGGAATCTCTATCATTCTCTGCTTTGGTGGTAATGGTCACCAGGACAAATAAATGTGGTGAATCTTCCTAAAGGAGACTGTCATGGTAAGGGGTCAGGCTTGGAGGCCAGTAGATATAGCAACAGAGAGCCTCCCACTCACCAACACGATAGGTATACAAGCAGGTTACTTTGGCAGATGACGCAGGCTAACCTGAAGCTAACTGGAGTTCAGCAGAGTTCCTGATGGTGGACATGGGTTTTGCTGCATGTTGGTACCAGACCACGGTCCTCAAGATTGCCCCACCAGGAAGTGAGCAAGCCAGGGTCTAGTAGCAGATACAGCAGGTAGGGATTAAACAGGCATGTAGTCATAAACAAGCAAAAGCTCAGCAACAAGTGGTTGCAGGTTGGGATTAAGCAGAAGCATAGTCAAGGAGCAAGTCAAAAGTCTGTAAAGAGTGGCAGCAGAGATACAAACAAAAGCATCAGTAAAAAGAATTATATGTTGGCTCGAGAGAGCACAATAATCTATCAAACAGGAAGTGCAAAGGCATAGGTTAAATAGAAAGTTCATGAGAGGAGCAAGTAGTTCAATGTTCAGCCAAAACAAGGCACAAGGCAGAATTGCCCAGCAGATCAAATACAAAGCTGTCAATCCCAGAGGAAACAGCGAGAGTAGACTTTTCTAGGGCTCTGTTCCAGGCCAGAAATGTAATTCTCATGGGTTGGAAATTGGACATGCCATCGTCTGTTAAATCCTGGATATGCCATATGGGATCCACTCTTTTGTTAGAATGGTACATTTACCAACACAGAGGAAGGCCAGGCAAATTTGAGAAACGATGGGCCCCATGGCTTGACACCCCGGGCCTTGTTGACGAGCAGTTAACGAAACGCCGCGTTGGGTGGCAAGGGAGTTGCACATTACTTCCGTTTTTGAGCTATACAGGTGGATTGCAGCCAGGCGTCCCCTATACATCTATTGACATTTGTTTTAGCAAGCGATCTCCCGCTGCGGGAGTTGCTATTTTGTTTTTGTTTTAGTTTCTGTTTTTGGTTTTGTTTTTTTTGCTTTGTTTTGATTCAGTTTTATATTTTTAAAAAAAATAAATACTGGCTTCACTATTGGAAGTTTATTTTCTTCCTTTCCCACATCGTGATTTTGGAGCCATATACCATAAGAGGCGCTTTTGGAGGACTCTTCAACACACTCCTTTACCTTCAGCTACGCTTTACCGCTTCAAGATCTGGTAAGTGGGGTACCTTTGGGGTTCCTAGCGGAGTCTATCGGGAGTTAAGAAGTCCATTCATGTATATGCATGTGAAGCTCAACAAGAAGAAATATATCCCTATTTGTTTGTGTGGCCCTTGGAGGTCAATGAAGTCCGGTAAGTGGGGAAGCAAGCGGATGTAAATCACCTTGTGAACGGGACCCCCCTTTTTTTCTGTAATAGGAGTTTCGTGTTTCAAGGATTGCCAAGAAGCTCCTCCACTTATAGGACTTTTATGTTATATTCAGCTCACACATATATATATATATATATATAATTTTTGCGGTCAAGAACATTAAAGTTTGTAAGCACCATGATTTATTAACGCAGCATTACCATCTCTGGATTTGTTGTGAATACCAGAGAGAATAATACACATATGAGAGAATTTCTTATCTCTATGGGTTTGGTGGCTGCTGAATGAGCGCGGTATATTTTGGCATTTTTCAGTTTATCATATGTAACTAACCTCAGGTTATATTGATACCAGCTGCTCTTGATACTAATTGATTTGTTGCTAATTCCAAGGCGCGGGTAAATCTGTTTCAGATTAAGAAAAATTTGAGAAACGATGGGCCCCATGGCTTGACACCCCGGGCCTTACATCTAGAGAAATTTTCCCCATTGAGGGTTTAGTGGCTGTAAAGAATATATAAGTAAGTCCAAACAATTTTGTTGAAAATCTTACAGTTTTTTATTATTTATTTTCCGCTTAACATTAGATCATGAAAAAAGAACTGTGTGAAAAATGCATAAAAGGAGCTCTGGTTGTACATCAATGGGACATGCATTACAAACAAACACTTGCAACAAAAAAGGAAGGGAATGACAAACTGTGCAGCTATGAGCCACATGAGGTCCCCTACGCGTTTCGGCCCTTCAACGGTGTCTAGGCCTTCCTCAGGGGGATTGGAGGCATTACCCCTTCTGCGATATTAAAAAATATGAAATTTAGAGTCATACAAAGTACAAAGAATACTTATTATATAATAACATCCAACACTTACAGAGCTGCAAATTGTTTTTTAAATGCGAATTCCCATCATCCAGAGCGTTTTAAAAAAATTCAACAGTGCAATGTAAAAAGGCCGCATGAGCTTGCTGCATGGTCATCCCGACCAGCCACCCAGGGTCAAGCACTCCACCATGGTTATGAGAGTTTGCAAGAGGCCACACTCAATCCTCCCTGGTGCAGAGGGGGGAGGTTGCAATTTACACTCATATGAGAGGTAAAAATATATATATAGTAAATTAGTTTCATAATCGCTAGTATAGCGTGAGCGTAATAGGTGTATATAGACAAATACTATATAAGAATGACTTTTTAGTGTCTATACTACATTCGACATCAGTATCAATACCACCTATATTTATTGTGAGCAAATGGAAGACTGCATCACAGATAGGCTATATGAAGAAATTTATTGGTTCAAAGGAACCGTATATATATGTCTATGTATATGCGTACACCTAATAAAGTATTAAAAATAGGTTGAAATACTTACTAATGACCTAAGGGCAGGAATGCCCAAAGCATTCACTGTCTTACAGGCAAAACACCCCGGGCCTTAGCCCAAAAGAGCTGATTAAAATTAGACTTATACAATGCCAGTGAGGTTAAAGGTTCCCATGGGAGTTGAGCAGATAATAGAATGCCCAATGTCATGACGGCAGGACGTAGGATACTGTGTACAAGCAAACAGAATTATGGGGTCCACTGTTCCTTTATGTGTCTTTTTTCTCTGTAACCAGTTAATTTAAATTCATATGTATCAGATGTTCATATACTGTACAAGAAGGCAGAATGGTACACTAAAAGGATATATATGACTTTGCATATGTAACATTGAATCTTTCAATAAACACTTAGTTTGATTTAAAAAAAAAATAGGAAGCTGTCAAGCATCTCAGGTGACTGAGCCATAAAGAAGAGATGTCCTTAGACACAGCAGAGGTCACAGGTTCAGACCTGGGTCCTGACAGAAACCCATATAGCCTTATCAACCTGGCACAGGCTCTTACCCCCCACCATTCTATAAAAAAAATGTTTTACACAAGTTTTAAATACTTAAATTCAACTAAGATGAGCATAGATAAAGGTTTAGTTCAAAATTAAAAATTTTACATTTGCTGATATAATAATTGCCTGATATCATTACATAATATATTTGCACTGCAAGGGAAATTCATTTAAATGCAAGAAAATGATAATCAATCATAACATATTGAACAGGCATCTCCATGACACGTCCAAACATGAGATAACATTCAACGCTCATCAGGCAGAGAAAACATATGGATAATTTGCATCTCTGGCTATTTTATACTCACCCATTAAGGAACAGAGAACAGAAGCAAGGGTTCTTTGGTGTAGAGACCGATCGGACTGGAGATCTTTCCAAAAGACTTTCAACACTATGAAGTGGACTCTGGGGATTTCTATCATTTCTATCAGCTTAGGTGCACCAGGGATCATCCTAAATACCCTAATATTGACTCTCTATCTCAGAAATTGGTACAAAGGAAAACATTTTACTGCCTGTGATCTGATCCTATCCACTATGACAATCACTAACATGTTTTTTCAGTGCATAATGATTAGTGATAGTTTCACATACTATGTTCAATCAAACATGATGATCCCGAAAGGATTATATTTATGTGATTTTGTAATATATTTTTTTCTCGTGAACACAAGTTTTTGGCAAACTGCTCTCCTCTCAACCTATTACTGTGTAAAACTGTTCAACTTTTCCCACAATTTATTCCAGTGGGTGAAAAGGATTATATCAACTTCCACGAGGTTGCTTTTGTTGATGTCTGCAGGTTTTTGTTTTCTAATAAGTCTTCCTTTTATTTGGACCATCAATTTTGTCAGTCCTAAAAATGCTACAGAACGTGTAAGAGACCTGGATGGTATTGTTAGTATTAATGACCTCTTTAATCTTTTGAACGTGGTGTTGGGTTGCTGTTTTTCCTTTATTTTGACCTTCACCTGTATCACACTCAGCGTAGGATCCCTTCTGAAACACGCCTGGAATACAAGGAGGAATTCTCTCCAGCTCAGCTCCCTTCCGCAGATTGGTGGTCTGGTGCGGGCAGCCAGTACCATGGTGGTTTGTGGATTGTTGGATTTAGTTTTCTGTGTGGATATTGTTGATCAGGTTTTAGTCAATTTTAACAATGAAGACATGGTAGCCGCAATTAGATGGGCAACTCTACCATTATACCCCACAGCTCGTTCCATTGTTCTAATCATTGGAAACCCCCAGTTAAAAAAACAGATGGGTGCAGTGCGCATGCGCGGGAGCTCCGACATGGACGGCTGATCCCGGAGCTCCGCGCTCACCCCGGCCCCGAGCGTCCTACACGGCAGCTGCATGTCCAGGAGGGCTCCCCTCTGACAGGGGAATATCCCCGCGAGCACCGGGCACAGCAGGACGGAACGAGGGAGTCCACAAAGGTCACCGCGGGCACAGAGGCACCAGTGCGGCCCCGATCCGGGCGCACCAACATGGCCGCGGCCGCTGTCTGACACGAGGCGCGGCTCCCTCAGCGCAGCTACAAGACCCCGGGCTCGGATAAACAGCACAGAACACCCAGCTGAACATCCACAGGGTAAGGGGAGGCCGTGGACAAGGCGATCTATAGCCCATTTAGAGATAGTTCCCCCAGCAAGGGTGGACCAAGATGGCCGCTAACAAGGCCTGAAGCCTTCCAGGCATTGTTTTCCACACCAACCCGGCCACCGAACTGTCCATAGACAGCAGCTCTCCTCTCTATAAGCCTCATCACAGCCATAGCCCAT
>BLSH010092147.1:15187-38660 GCA_018402905.1 Glandirana rugosa
TCTCTTATACACATCTCATCCACCCCCTTCCCATTTTTTTATTTGATTTTAATTTATTTTCCCTATCCCCATTTATTTGTAGGGCACTTGCCCTAGTTTGAAGATGATTTTAGAACAGTTATATGGCTTCTACCGTTAATTAATACTTTTCAGACACAGTTTGAAGATGATCCACATTCACCTCCATTTTTGCTTTTTTTATGTTTTTATTTTTTTTTAAATATTTAAAGTTATTTCCCTGTCCCCATTTTTTTGTAGGGCACTTGCCCTACCCTTACCCCCATTTTACTTCCTTTTGCAGCCCTCTAGGGCTTTCCAGGACTTTGTTACAGCCATTTTTGTGCCTAAAAGTTCGGGTCCCCATTGATTTCAATGGGGTTCGTTGTCCGTGCGATCGTTCGGGTTCCGTCCGGACCCGGACCCGGACTTTGTCCCGAAGTTCGGCCGGACCAGCAGAACCCGAACTTCCAGAGGTTCGCTCAACTCTAATCACAATACCCTTTCACGAGGCGGTAGAAGGAGTAGACCCTAAGAAACGCCAGGAGGCTAATACCCCCGTCTCCCTGTCACTGCGATATGTCCCTTACAATTGTCTCCCTCAATGCAAAGGGACTAAACAGTCCCTTTAAACGTTCGCTACTATGGCAAGAGGCCAAATCGCAGAAAGCGGATGTCCTGTGTGTTCAGGAGACGCACTTTACTGAAATCAACCCCCCCAAATGCTCACATAAGCTATTCCCAATCTGTTTCCATGCATGATCGGATCAAAAGAAGAGGGGAGTAATGATAGCGATCAGTTCTTCTGTGGCTTTCAGACTCACCCATATAGATCAAGACCCAGCAGGTAGATACATAATACTATCTGCCTCCTTCAACAACCAACCATTGGTGATTGCAAACATATATTCCCTAACACCCACCAAAAACATTTTTATAAAACAGTCTTGCAAAAACTCCAACACTTCCCTAAAGATCAACTCATTGTTTGTGGAGACTTCAATGAGGTTATTGACCCCCTCATGGACTCCTCCAACAAAAAACTGAGAAAATCCACAGCCCTGTCATCCCTAGTCTCTTGAGAGGACCTTTATGATCCCTGGAGATGTCTACATGGCGCTGAGAGGGATTTCTTCTTCTACTTGACCTCACAAAGATCTTATTCCAGGATTGACCTCTTCCTGACCTTTAAAGCACTCCTTCAAAAAGTTATGAAATCAACTATTGGCAGTATTACATGGTCTGACCATACCCCTGTAATGATAGTCCTTTTGCCAAACTCCCAAACCCCCAAACATAATTCTTAGCGCTTAAACCCCACCCTCTTTTGTGCCACGAGGAGTCAGGAACAGGTGAAATCCGAAATTCGTTAATTTTTTGATGTCAACACAGGATCAGTCTCTAGTCCCGTCACAATGTGGAATGCTCACAAAGCAACACTAAGAGGGATCTTTATAAAAATGAGTGCCCAGGAGAAAAAAAAGAGAAATCTGACCCTAGATAACCTCCTCAAGCAAATCAGAAACTTAGAATCCATAAATAAAAGGAACCCCAAAGACTCCATAGCTACAGATCTGAACAAACTACGTAACGAACTTAGCTCCCTCCTCCAAAAAAGTCACGATTACTATATTAGGCGCCTACATCTCTCCTGGTATTCCCAGGGGAATAGACAGGGTAAGTTCCTAGCACAACAGTACAAGAGGAAAGTTGCACAAAACAGGATCGAATTCCTGATAGATGACCAAGGTCGTAAATTAATAAACCCTAAGGACATAGCAGATTGCTTCAGCTCTTTTTATTCAAAACTATATAACCTAGGACACAACCCGCAAGAACCCAAACCCACCTCTCAGTGAATAAGCGAGGTCCTGGACCCACTACATCTCCCCTCCATCTCCTCAACTCAGCTAGAGTCCCTATCTGCACCCTTCACACAAAATGAAATTTTGCATATCATAAAAAACCTCCCCATGCATAAGGCACCAGGCCCTGACGGATTTGGCAACGAATATTATAACACCTTCTCTGATCAGTTGACCCCACATCTATGTGATGCTTTTAATAACTTCTTAGAAACAGGAGAGATCCCCTTGGAATCACTAGAGGCAACCATAACAACCATACACAAAACCGGTAAAGCCCCCCAAGACCAAGCCAGTTATCGATCAATTTCATTATTACACTCGGACCTTAAAATTTATACCAAACTATTAGCCACATGTCTAGCCAATCACATCTCTAATCTGGTCCATTCTGACCAGGTGGGCTTCATACCGCACAGGCAAGCATCTGATGCCACCCGCAGATTTATAGACATCATTGGTTGGGCCGAGCGCTGCCGGACACCTTCTCTGCTAATCTCACTAGATGCAGAGAAGGTGTTCGACAGGGTCAATTGGTTATATTTGACCCTAGTCCTATGCAAATTCGGGATTCAGGGTCCCTTTCTGAACGCTATATTGGGTTTGTATTCCACCCCCAAGGCCAGGGTTTTTTTTTTTTTTTTTTTTTTTTTTTTTTACCAAAAGGCCAGGGTTTTAACTTCAGGACTATTATCATCACCCTTCCCCATTACCAATGGGACGAGGCAGGGATGTCCCCTATCTCCCCTGATATTCGCCTTGACCATCGAGCCGCTTGCCCAAGCCATCCGCGAACATGCATCCATACAAGGCCTGGAGATTGGAGAGAACCAACAGAAAATAGGCCTATATGCAGATGACATAATCATCTGTGTTACTGAACCCGCTAGATCCCTACCCGTCCTTTGTGATCTACTACACTCATTTGGACAGATATCTATGTACAAAGTAAACCACTCTAAATCTTCCATGTTAGGAATTGCCCCTCAACTCAAAACCTCCATCCCTAACATCTCCCCATTCTCCTGGGCACCAAACTTATCAATGTCATACTTAGGCATTCAGTTGACTTCCCCATTAGACATGATCCTGCATATTAACCTATCCTCTTTACAGCAGAAACTACAAGACATCTCCAAAAACCTTCTCAGCACATCAGCGTCATGGGCGGGCAGAATAGCCCTCTCCAAGATGTTTCTGCTACCCCACGTGCTATACTTCTTTAGGACATTGCCAATACCGGTACTACAAACAGACATACTGAAACTCCAAGCCACAATTAACAAATTCATTTGGGCTGCTCGCAAACCCCGGATCAAAGCAGCCTTGCTCAGCGCCCCCAAGACCCACTTTGGCCCAGGGGTCCCGGACCTAAAAACTTATTATAGGGCTACCATCTTGGCCCAAGCAAAAAGCCTCTGGAGTGCCTTGGAATCACAGAGATGGGCGGAAATCGAGAAGGAAATTTTCACGGATAACCCTCAACAATTCCTGACAGCGATATGGCTGGGGTACCATCCCCCTCGCTCTTTCTTACCCACTGTGAACGCAACAATTACCGTATGGAAATCCGTGAGACAAATTGCTTCAAATCTACACACGCAAGTGCTACATCACCTCCCATTCTCTGCGTTATCTTTGATCACGCCTGACTTACCTATCCAGAGGTGGGTGTCGCTGGGCATCAGATCCGTGGGTCACTTATTCAAACAACACCAACTCATGCCCTTCCAATGCCTCAAAGAACTCTATAACATCTCGAACAAGGACTTTTATGCGTTTCTTAGGATCAGACATTGCCTCTCCTCCATTAGTCTCTCAGAAGATATCACAACGAAAGAAATTGTCTCCTTCCTTAATTCTATAAACAAAAAGATTCGGAACATATCTCTGTTATACAACACCCTGATAAGCCAATAAAATAGGGATAAACCAGCGCTCATCCTGTTATGGGAAGAAAATCTGAAACAGAAATTCCCTATCTCAGACTGGCAACAAGCTATGCATGCCCCATTGAGATTCTCGAGAAACATTTCCCATTGGGAAACGCTCCTGAAAATATTGCATTGCTGGCATTATACACCTGCAAGACTATCCCAGATGTACCCATCTCATTCCAGGAGTTGCTGGAGAAACTGTAAACAAGACGGACATACCTTGCACATCCTGTGGGAATGTCCATCCATTTCTCGTTTCTGGAGGGACATTGCCACACTAATTGGAGATGTCACAAGTTCCATGAGCAGTGGCAGCCTTGGCTGCTAGACCCCAGAGCCAATTAATGTATGTAGGTAACCCAGACCCAGTAACTCCAACCGAATTGAAGGAGGCCGAGCTGCTAACAAACCCTGCCCCCTGTGCTGCTCCCCGGGGGGAAACTGAGAGGAGCACAGCTCTAACCTTGAGATGTACTCACTGTTCCACTTAATTGTTACAATTAATCCACTAACTTTTATGCCAACATCAACCAACATATCGTCTCTATTTATACCCTCTGCCCTTTGTGTTTATCTCAGTCCCTCTCCCCCCCTTTTTTTTTTTCTATATCCCCACTGTTTTGAAAGAGCTGAGCTGCGCTGGGCCACCGCACAGTGGACCTCCTGCCACTTCCGAGACACAGTTGTGTTCCCGCTAGGGGTGTCCTGGTCCTGGCCTGAGGCCTTCCTGTGTGGTCGCTGATAAGAGCTATGACTCCAATCCTGACTATGACCCACCTAACAAATATATCAGCTCATCACAAACGATTGTTTCGCTCATGTATCTCGTATTGTAACTATTGTAACTATGTAAAGCTTTGCAGTTTTTCCCTTTTTTTTTTCCTGTAAGTTAACTCAGAAAATTTAATAAAGAACATTGAACAAAAAAAAAATCAGGACCAATGATGACATGGGTTTCGGTTTGGCAGCACCCATGAGAAGGTGATGTTGGATGCAGATGACACCATGCTTCTCCTGGGGGATACTGGGGACTCTCTGGGGGCTGCAATGGAGACCATCAGAGAGTTTGGTAGGTTCTCTGATTAACTGGTCTAAATCTGCTCTACTCCTATTGGACGGACAACCAACCCAGTTGAATACAGCAAATAACTTAATACCAATTACAACCTCATTTAAGTACCTGGGAATGCAGATGACAGCAGATCCCCGAGACTTTAGTTCTCTGAACCTTGCTCCCCTTATTCAGCGGTTCAGAGAGAGAATTAAAACATGGAATAAACGTTACTTTACCTCTCAGTCGCAGGCAAGGTTAACTTAATTAAAATGATTCTCATGCCACAACTTCTATACTACCTCCATAACACCCCAGTAGTCATCCCATTGAAGCTCTTTAGAATTATTAACTCCCTTTACCGTAGCCTACTTTGGAAGAATATACCTCCTAAAATAAAATTAGAACATCTCCAGAGGCCTGGAGATGAAGGGGGAATGGCACTACCCAATCCGTGGTTGTACTATTTGGCTGGCCAACTACAGCATCTGTATGGCAACATAACTGTGCGGGTGAAATAGAGATGGGCAACTACAGTTCTGCTCAGGCTGTCATGGAGCATACGGTTGGGGGAGGCCCAATTCCCCAGACACTAGAAGCTCAAGCTTTTAGTCTGCCAAATAAAAGATACCCCACATATACTCTCCTCCAAAAAAATTGGAATAAATCTAAATATCTCCAGAAAGTAACTAGGTTTACTGAACTCCGTCCCATTTGGAATAAAAAATACTTACCTAGAACTGGCCAAACTGCAATATGGGGCGGAATGGAAGGGATATGGGGTAACCCACCTTAGTCAAATATTCCATAATGGGAAGTTGATAACCTTTGAGGGTCTACAACAACAATATGGGATACCTGGGTCTATGCAATTTTTATACCTCCAACTGAAACATGCTGTCTGGGCACAGAGTGGCTCCTCGGAGTGGCATCTATCTCCAACTCCAATTTTTAATCTTATTAGTGGGGCAAATTCATCAAAAGGTCTCATTTCAGAATGCTATGCCATCCTGCTGTAGGCCTATTTGAAAAATCACCCTATGAAAATGAGAGAAAAATGGGAACAGTATGTTGGCCAGATGGATGGGGATCAGTGAGAGGAGGTTTTCCAAGTGGTTAGTCTGTGTTCTCTAAATGTCACACAGCATCTCACCCAAATGTATATACTATATAGGGTATACTTTACTCCGCATAGGCTACCCCGGATGCACTTGCTGGTGGAGTCTACGTGTACGAGGTGTTGGAGGGACCATGGGGATCTCATCCATATGTTGTGGAGATGTTCGAAGCTTCACACATATTAGAAAAATATTGTCGACAAAATAAATCTAGTGTTTAAGGTAACTCTCCCACTAGGGCCAAGAGCATGCCTACTTGGCACCCTGGAGGAATACGGGTGGGAAACACCAGTCAGAGAAGCAATCCACTGGGTGTTATTAGGAAAATAATTATGATACATTGGAAATCAGAAACCCTTCCTACAGTGCAGGAATGTGTTAAAAATATAGGTGATTCACTAAGATTGGAAAAACTCATATATCAACACAGGGGAAGCATGACTAAATTTGATAGAGTATGGGCACCGTGGCTGGATGTGCCTAGCCCCGGCAGATATGGTCATGGACAGACTTCTTGGTCTAAACATAGGATAGGTGGTGGGTATGGGACTCAACTATAGGATCAAACTATTATGTGAATGCTTGATATGTTTTATGGAAACT
This sequence comes from Glandirana rugosa, assembly GCA_018402905.1. Taxonomy (NCBI): domain Eukaryota; kingdom Metazoa; phylum Chordata; class Amphibia; order Anura; family Ranidae; genus Glandirana; species Glandirana rugosa. The sequence goes on from BLSH010092147.1 coordinate 21,759, forward strand.
TTGGTATCTCATGTCAATGACTACCATGCTACTACTGTGGTTGATTGTAATGCTGGCAATTAGTCATGTTCTGATGTTTATTAATAAACACTTTTCTGGATTAAAAAAAAAGAAGATAAATGGGTAGAGTTGCCACTCTCCCATAATTTTGTGCTCATGGGTCACTCTGTTGCTCAGTTGCGATTCATGCCCCTTGACTCAATTGCATCTTTGCAGTGGGACGATGACTGTAAACTTCAACTTAAATGCTTGTAAATGTTGGATTCATCCATGTAATAATTGACTAAAGGGCTTAATCATGATTTTGTTATTTTGTAATATTCCTTTTTATTACAATTTGATCATTATTAGCATTTTATTATAGCTAGCACGTGTATATATGGGGACAGATGAATTGCGTAATTGTTATTTGGTTGTCTTTATTATTTTTGCTGGTAATGACTGGTAAAGACTTAATTTTGGATGGGTGAATATTCATCTACATTTTTTCTATTATTGCTGCTATGTGTAAAGCAGGTCTGTTGGCATGGACCAAGGTATGTACCAGGATAGAAAATGTGTTACAGGGGCACAGCTAAAGGGTGGGGATAAATAGCGTGTAGTCAGAATGGTCTGTAGTTCTGACTGGGGCACCCCAAGGCTCTGTCCTGGCACCAATTCTGTTTAACGTATGCATAAATGATATTGAGGTTGGTATAAATAGTTCAATTTCAGTTATTGCTGATGATACAAATCTAATAAAGGCAATAACTTCACAGCAGGATATAAAAACATTACAAGTAGAGTTGAGCAAACCCGAACGGTTTGAGAAAAACGTTCGGGTTCTGGGTTCTGGTATTTTATCACGCATGTTTCCGGAAAGTTCGGCCGAACCCGAACGTCCAGGTGTTCGCTCAACTCTAATTACAAGATGACCTAAATAAAATAATGGAATGGGCAGCTACATGGCAAATGAGGTTTGACCCCTTTGCTCCGACAGTACACATATATATGGCCTCACTGGACTGGGCTTTTTTTCTATGGGGCCACATATATGCATATCTGTCTTTGTGCTTGGAGCGTGCCACACAGCATGCTCCCACCATGGAGACAGGGGTCTCATCGGGTGCCCCGGTTCCCGTACTAAGGATCGAGCCCTGGAACACTCGGTTCAGGGTCACCTGATCGCTGTGTTAGCCTCTTATTGGCTATCACATTGATTTGTCACTGTGATGCCTGCCCCTGTAATTTTCTGTCTATGAATGGAGAGGAAGGATACATTGTATATCTCTCTTGCAGGGAGAGATAAACAACTGTGTGTAAAAAAAAAATGAAAAATAAAAGAAAAAATAAAGAAAAAAATACATAGATCAAGGTTTGATCTAGGTCAGGGCCAGAATTAGTGTTTGAGTCAAGCAAGGGTCAAAGGTCATGAACAGTATTTTTTTTGCAGGACTTAAAAAAACAAAACATTTTTTAACCACTTAACGACCGCCTTTGTCATCTGACGCTGACGGTGGCTGCGAGATCGAGCATTGTGGCTGCGCACGCGCTGCCGGAGGTGCGCTCGTGCGCTCACTGTGTATCGGGGGAGCCAGGGAGTGGGTAGGGTGGACTCAATGTCCGCCGGCTACCCATGATCGCTCCCCCACAGTGACAGAATGGGGATCCGTGTATGTAAACACACGGATCTCTTTTCTGACAGGGGAGGAGTGTGATTGTAGGCTCCCTGTATATGGGAGCCACAATCACTCTCCTCCCCCAGCCAGCCCAGACCCGCACAGTTAGTAACACACACCAGGGAACACAGTCAACCCTTTTATCGCCCCCTAGTGTTAACCCCTTCCCTGCCTGTGACATTTACACAGTAATCAGTGCATTTTCATAGCACCGATCGCTCTATAAATGCTAATGGTCCCAAAAAAGTGTCAAAGGTGCCCGACATGTCTGCAGCAATATCTCAGTGCTGCTAAAAATTGCAGATTGACGCCCTTACTAGTAAAAAATGAAAAAAATAAACCATAAATGAATTCTCATCCTTCGTAAACGTGTCAACTTTTGCGCAAAACAATCAATATACGCCGATTGCAATTTTTTTTTTACCAAAAATATGAGGAAGAATATATATCAGCCAAAACTGATGAATAGATTTGTTTTTTATATTTTTTTTGGATATGTTTTTAGCAAAAAGTAAGAAATATTGTGTTTTCTGCAAAATTGTTGCATTTTGTTTATTTATAGCGCAAAAAATCAAAACCGCAGAGGTGATCAAATACCACCAAAAGAAAGCCCTATTTGTGGGAAAAAAAGGACATCAATTTCGTTTGGGTGCAACATTGCACAACTGCGCAATTGTCAGTTAAAGCGACGCAGCGCCGAATCGCAAAAAGTGCTCTGGTCCTTGAGTGGGAAATCCTTCCGGGGCTGAAGTGGTTAAATTAGTATCAGTGTCTGTGTGTTTAAGCTAGGCTAAAGAAAGCAAAATGTGCACTATAAAATGGAGTTAGTATAAACCCAACTTAGAGAATAAACAGTTCTGTAAACACAAAAGTTATGTTTGCAAATAGCAAGAATAACCTGCATAACAAGTCCACAGTTTATGTGAAGATTAGGTGACTGTATTCTGGGTCCTGTGGGTGTATGGATTGTGACTGCTTGTCAGGCGGAAGCGTGAATCCATTGACCCCGCTGTGGGTCGACGGCCTGTCAGCTGATACTGCATGCAGGGAAATAGTTTATGGAGCCAAAGCTGTGTTTTCATGCTGATATCCCAGATAGCAAGGATAACTTGCCAAGTTGAGGCAGTGTAGAATTGTAAGTCTGTTAACTTGCTGCACATTTTCACTGGCAGGTTGTACACTTGCAGAGGGCTTGCAGCACAAGTTCTAGTTGACACTTTTCCAATTTATAGCAAATTTGTGTGGTATGTCTCTAGCAAGAGCAAAGTTGTGGTGATGCGTCTACTGCAAGAGCTCTGCAAGTCTACTGCATAAGAAATCAGCCAGTGACTCCTGTGGTGGGATGACTATTGCACAATATAACAGAACCAGAACTTGCAACATACTTGCAGAATGTTTGCAAAGAAAGTTGATCTGGAGTCATGCAATGCGGACTTGCTGCAATTGTGCAAACTTGCAGCACAATTGCTTGCTATCTGAGATGGACTACATAAGGATTCATCCGGCGGTGATACTGAGATGATATGCTTTAAGCAAGTGTTAATTTGTGTTATCTTGTGAGTACATTTTTACTTAGTTTTTATTAATTTATTAAAGGTTGCTGCACCGAGGAATGTTCTTTTTTGCTTGTTTCCAAACTAGGACATGGAATAATATGCAATTTTACAATTATATATAACAAAGGAAACAAATACGGACATGTGTGACTAGAGGTCTTTTTTGTTTGCTCTGACTGGTATTGACAAGGAGGAGGAGGAGAAGATAAGAAGACTGGATGACATTATCTAATCCCCAGATGAAGAAAGTGGTTTATTTAGTTTTGTTTTGTATTCTTCTTTCTTTATTACATTTTTTTATTCAATAAATGTTTATTAGGTTTGGATTTGACAGTATTACAGAAAACAATACAGAATTGAAAGCTATACAGGAGTGACAGGTGTACAGTATTTCTAACGTGATTTGTCTATACGTACAAGATTAGGACTAAAGGAAAACACAAATGTTATAACCATCGAAACATATAACTTTTAGCCAACATTTGCTTGTACTCATATGCTTATAAGTATATTGGATAGTGGATAGTCGCATCAGTGAGTAGGGTAGGTATTCGTTATCAGTTAGATGACGGACATCTCCCCTTCGTACATATAATTCAAAGGTTGGTTGAATAATAGATCATAGATTTGCCTTACTTCACTCTATCCAAGAGTGCCACATGCGAGAGAAATGTTCCACTCTGTTTGAGTGGTATGCTGTGATTTGTTCATGAGAGTGGTGGAGTTGGGTTAGGTCTATCACTTCCCGTACAGTGGGAGGGTTAGGGTCTTTCCAACGTTTGGTAATGCTAAGCCTCGTGGCTAGGAGTATATGAGTAGTTATGTGGTGTGATATACGATATACGTGAAATTGGTTCTGTGTTAAGGCAGAGGAGAGCTAAACTGGTGGAGGGTAAGACAGTTCCTTGGGTCACTTCAGATATAAGTTTAAACATAGATGACCAAAAGTTTGCTAGTTTAGGGCATCCTAAAAAGGGTGTGGAAGAGATTGTCTTTTTGGCCACAGTTTCTCCAGCATGAGCCAGGTGTAGAATGATCAAATTTAGAGATTCTGTCAGGAGTTAAGTACCATCTAAGTAGGATTTTAATAGAGAGTTCCCAAAGAGCAGAGCAGCTGGTGACTTTATAGGTTGCATTACAGGCTGTGGTCCACTGTTTGTCTGTGAAAGTGCATCCTAGGTCGTTCTCCTATTTTAGTAGGGGGCTGATTTGGTAAAGGAGTGTTTTTGTTGTCGAATAGTGTAGAAGAGTGAGATCTCTTTGTTTTGGGGTGAGGTTGTGGTGTAGAAAATTCAAGCTTGGGAGGGTATTCTACAAGGCCAAGAAGTGGACCTAGATATGCAATGTTTCGTGTGGATATATTTGTATAAATAAGAGTTTGGCAGAAGATATTCTTGTTATAAGGTAGCAAAGGGTTTGAAGGTGTTGTTATCAAACAGGTCATCAATGTGGTTTATGCCTTTGGTTTGTCATAGTTTAAAGGAGATTGCATCTATAGTGTGGTGGAGGGTTGTGATGGGAACTCTAAGGGTAATGCAGTGAGGAGTTTGTGTGGGCTGAGTTTAGTAAGGATTTCCAGGCTTTTACTGAGGCAGCTGTAGTGGGAGGTATGTGTGCGGGGGTTTGAGCTCCTAGCTGTATACCAGCGATCTAGGAGTATAGGGAAGTTCCTGGTATGTATGATGATTTTATAGTGCCCCAAATTGTATTGGGGGAGAATAGGAACCATTCTTGTGTGAGTAGGGAAACTAGATAGTAATCAAAGAAATCAATGTAACCAATGCCCCCCACTGTAAGAAGTTTTATAAGCTTCACATGAGCACAGCGGGATTTTTTCACTTGCCATATGAATCTAGAGAGAATAGCTTGTAGAAATTTAAAATATGTGGTTGGGATTGGGATTGGAAGCATTCTGAAGAGATAGAGGATTTGGTGAAGATGTATCATTTTAAATGCCGCCAATCTACCTATCCAGGACAATTCAAATTTTGCCAAGTTGGTAAGATGCTGTTGTAATTTGGTTCGGAATGGGATATAATTACTTTGGAATAGGGTCCTAATTGACTTAGTTAGCTGTATTCCTAAATAGAATATAGAGTTCTCAGCCCAGGTGTATGGAAATTGGTGCTGAAGGAGGTTGCTAGTGGTTGCGTCAATTCCCAAATTGAGGATTTTTGTGTCATTTACTTTATAATAGGAGACTTCGCTAAACCAGGCTAGTGTTTTTTGGATTTCGGGTAGCAAACTTGCAGGGTTGATGATCATTAAAATGACATTGTCTTCAAATAAGCTTATCTTGTGTTCTTGGGAAGCAAGGGTGATACCGAAGATTTTTGCATTTGCTCTAATATGTGCTGCCAGAGGTTCCATTATTAGATTAAAAATTAGAGGGGATGGGGGCAACCTTGTCTAGTCTCCTTTGTAATTTGGAAGGGGGTGGAGAGGATGTCGGACGTGTAGACGCATGCTGATGGGGTGGAATATAGTGCCATAATGGCTTTGTATATTTGTCCATGAAATCCGAATTTAGCTAGGACTGAGGAGAGGTAACTCCAGTGTACTCTGGCAAACGCCTTCTCTGCATCCAAAGAAAGAATCAGAGAAGGTGTTCCCGAGGTTTCGGCGTGGTGGACGATGTCTATGACTCTTCTTGTCACGTCAGAGGTTTTGCGTCCTTTAGCAAAGCCTGATTGGTCAGGATGTATTAGGGATGGGAGAATATCGATCAGTTTGTTCACTACTAGTTTAGCATACATTTTTAGATCTATGTTGAGTAGGGAGATTGGCCTGAAGTTTTTAGGGGGCGTGGGTTCTTTGCCTGGTTTCGTAATCGTTACTAAAAGTGCGGTTAGCATTTCATAGGGGAAAGAAGAAGAGGAGGCAGCATTGTTATAAACTTTAGATAAATGAGGGGTTAGAATATTTAGTAATTTTTTGTAGTATTCCCCAGAAAACCCTTCAGGGCCTGGTGATTTAGAGTTTGGTAAATTGTGGATTACCTGTAAAATTTCATGGATGGTGAAGGGTTCGTTAAGGGTAGTCAGTTGCTGTATGGATATAGAAGGGAGCTTAATGTGGTCAAGAAAGGTTTGAATTTCTGTTTGAAAAGGCTGGTGGGTACTCGATTCATCCCGAATATTATATAGGCTGCTATAATACAGGCTGAATGCATCAGCTATAGCTTAAAGTTTAAGTAGTTTTTCATTGGTAATTGGATGATAGAGGTGTTTGATTTTGGACTTGAGGCGCTGCCAGTTAATTCTTAAGGCCATAGCTTTGCCTGCTTTATTACCTGTGGAGTATATTTTAGCTTTAAGCTTCCTTTGAGCTTTTTCAAATGATCCTAATAATAAGGATCTCAGTTCATGTCTCAGGGTAAAGATTTTCGCTTGGAGGGAAGGTGAAGGGTTTTTTTTTGTTGAGGGATTCTGTAGCTGATATATCAGCAGTGATTTCATCTAGGCGCTGTGTTCTCCTTTTCTTGTCTCGAGATCCCAGTTGGATGAAATTACCTCTAATCACTGCTTTGTGAGTATTCCACGCTGTCACCACGTCGTCCACTGAGTTGGAGTTAATGAGGAAGGACTCCTCTAGGTGCTGTTTAAGGATTGCAGGATATTTGGGGTCCTGTGACAGGAAATTGTTAGTCTGCCACATATAGGTGTGGGGGTGAGATGGTTTATTTGATATTGAGATGCTTATAGGAGCATGATCAGACCAAGTGACAGTGTGGATGGCGAGACCGATATATTTTGCCACGACCACTTATCACCTATAAAAAGATCAATATGTGAGTAGGTGTTGTGATGTGGGCATAAGCATGACAACACCTCCACACACCATACAAATCATTGGATACAATTCATTTTTTCAGAGGAGAATCATGTCTCTTAGTACTCGAGGTGAAGTCCATTCTATTGTCGGGTACAAGTTTAAAATCCCTGCACAAAGGGGTGGCAAAAAGGGATACCAGAGTATATTAAGTATTGTCAATGGAGCATATTAGGATGATAAAATGACCTTCAGGGTCCACATGGCAGTTATGCATTTGGAATGCGACAGTGCCGCAAATTGCTATCAGGAGCCCTCTCTGTGTCTTCGTGTAAGAGGCTTTGCACATATGGGGGAAGTTTTTGTGACTACAAGCAGGGGGAGAGTTTTGGTCAAAATTAGTTTCCTGAATGCAAAGGACATTGTATTTGAGTGCTAGGGCAGTATTCCACATGGAGACTCGCTTTGCTAGGTGATTGAGGCCCTTTGCATTTGGTGAGCGTATATTGAAGGACATGGTCTTGTTTGGAGGTATGTGTGCTGGTAGGGTTAAACTCACGTTGAAGAGTCTGCCTGAGGTGTGTTCCTGGGGGTAAGAAGGTTGGTCCGAAGGGTTCATCTGGGAACAGGTTTTGGCAGAGGTTGATGCAATTATCCGGTTAAGAGTCCACGGTGAAAGAGAAGATAGGTTACTTCCAGATAACTGGTAGGAGTGATTGGCAATGAGTCATATAGTTACCATATACTGTATTCGATAAGAAAACACTCTAAAAGGAGAGAGAAGGAGAAAGAAATGAACACAAAACAAAAAAGTCAACTAGAAAGCCAGACCGGAGAGTAAGTTTAACTGGTGCTTTTTAGGACAAGGATAATCATTTATATTATGTTTTGGAGTTTCATTGGTCCTTGGTAGCTCTGGGATGATTCCCCAGGAGTGGAGGAGTTTCATCCCGCTATCCATGTTGGATGTGGTGTGGGATGTTCCATTATGGACGACCAGCAAGATGGCCAGGTGGCACCAGTTGTAGATCAGCTTGTGATTATTCAGGGCCTTGGTAAATTTTTTTAGCTGCCTTCTCATTTGTAAGGTGTGTTGTGAGAGATCCGCATATTGGACTTCTGTGTATGGCACTGGCAGGGTAGAAGCTGCCCGTGCTTTAGCCAAGATTTGTTCTTTGGCCTGGTAAAAGTGAATCGTCATGAGCACATCTCTGGGAGCCGAGTCCTCTAGGTGCCACGGTTTGGGGATCCTATGGATCCGATCAATAGTAAGCTCAATCTGTGTTAGTTCAGGTACTAGGGCATAAAAGAGGTTGCTGGCGTATGGGTGGTGATCAGAGGGTGCAACAGGTTCTGGGACTCCCCTCATTTTAATGTTGATGCATCTCGAGCAATCCTCTAAATCTACTAATTTCGCTTTAATCCATGAAGACTCATCTTTCTGTTCAGCATAGGCATCCACTAAGTCATTTACTGTTACAGTGCATTCCTCCATTTTGTTTTCTATGTAGTGTACTGCTGCATATCAAAGGTGAATTTATGTACGAGGGAAGCAAAGTTAGACATGAGGGAGGACTGCAATGATAGCAGCATATATTTCATAGTGGTATCTAGGATGGGCTACCCTGTGGTGGGGAAGGCTGCTATGGATGACTGAATTTGCTTGGAGGATTTCTCTGTTAGGAGCTCTGTACTCACTGTGGCTCTGGCCTGCTCAGGAGAATCCATCCACATCCTTGCTTTGGCTGAATTGTTGGAGACTAGGCTTGATGGAGAAGAGTGCTGGAGAGAAGAAAATGTAAATCGGCTGGTTATGACTGCTTAATCTGCATCAGGCAGATCTGTGTAGGCTGAAGGAGGCCACAGAGCTTGTGCGGCGGCACCATCTTTAATCCTCTCACTCCCTGGGTCTGGCCAGTGAAGGAACACAGTGAGCTTCTTAGAACAGAGCTCTTCTTTTCTTTTGTGGGACATTGTGTGCAGGGGGTCCATGGACAGATGCAGGGTGATGTGATGGGCAAGGACCACAGGATTCCCGTCCTTGTGCTGGAGTTCTCCAGCTGGCTGTGGAGAGCTCTCAGCTTAGGCTGCCATCTCGAGCGTTTGCAAGCCACGCCCCTTTATTTCATTTTTGACAAAGACGCAAATTCCCATTCACAAAACAATTGGACATCAAGCTACAAATACTACAGCTACATGCAAGATAGATATACCAATCTATAGATAGATAGATATACCAAACATGTATAACAATTCAGATCTTTAGATTAAAACAATGACATTCAACAACATAAACACCAGTTGTTTAACCTTTAACCAGAACTTATCTGTTTCTCCATTGCCCCCTTAATTATCTCTCCCTGTATGGGGTTCTACTGCCTGCCACCTTATCCTAACCTACATTCTGAGATCAGCACCCATTTCCCATTTAATGCCAACTATTCTATATCAAGCGATATTTTTTGAGAGTACCTCCTTGTTCATGTGTATTTTTTTTTAAATGCTAACATTTTATTAACTTCAGTAACCAAATCATGAGTATTGGAGGCTTTATTAGCTATACATTGCTTAAAAGAGAGATCTCTGCATCGTAGTGAAGTTGTACACTACAGTAGAGTTGACATAACCAAAAATACAGGCAAGCAGGAAATTATTAATAGTTATATTATATATCTGATTAAATTTTAGAAATCACACTGTCTCCGTATCTCATCAATTTTGGGCATCTCCACCACAAATGTACCAGATCATTTGGTTTTGCTCCACATTTATTATATTTTGCAGTGTCTTCCTGTCAAATAGAGTATAAAAATATTGGTGTTCTATATGCACAATGAAGAATGAAAAATTGTATTTATCTATATGAAGATGAAAGAGAGACAGATGAAAGACAGTTGGAATTTATTAAATTTTTCGTGCATTTACCATTTAAATTTGTAAATGAATTTAATAAAAAAATCCATTAGGCTCTTAGACTTATGTCACACAGAACATTCCATTTTGTTTGCATGTTCTATTTGAATTTAGCCATGTGATCTTTGAACCTTTGTATTCACATTTTTGCATGTATTCAAACTCGTCAAACTAAAATAATTCTAGAAGGTGAAATACACAAGTGGAGTTTACAGAGTCAGGGAAGAGTGGATAAAAAGAGGACCCTTGTGTCTTACAGAGGTGGACCTTCTGTATGAAAGAGCATCTACTAGAAGACATTGAATTCTCCCTTCTCTTGGTCTTGCAGAGAACATCCTGAGCCAGCTCTTTCCGAGAGAAAAGTTTGTGTTCCTTCTCAATATGATTAGCTCTACCTTTGCGATCTGTCTTGGTGTCTTGGCCATTGAGGCCATTGCTGGCTTGTGTTCAGACATTTTTATAATAATTTCACTCATTCTCTCTGGTTACAAAGAAAAATATTTTGCACCCTACACCAGCATTCTCATTGCTCTCTGTGCTTCCACTGTTGTGTACACCATATTGATGTCTGCAAGCATACTAATAGGATTTGTTTGGCCATCATTATTTAGAAGTGCTTATGTCACATATATTGTCAACTATTTGACCTTATTCAGCATTGCCTCCAGCTCATGGCTTACTTGCACTCTGTGTTTCTTCTATTTTATAAAAATTGTACAGTTTAAGCCCGGATTCCTTGCTTGGGTGAAGATGAAAGTAGAAACAATAGTACCTTGGATGATACTAATGGTGGAACTCATATCTTTGTCTGGGAGTTTCCTGGCATTGCTTGTCTACGATGAAGAATCAGCTAAGAACTCAACTATGATGATGGCTGATGTTACCTCAAATCAATACGATCTAAAGATGAGATTCACAATCGTTGCCCTAATATTAATTTCATTGCCTTTCTCAATTTCAATTTCATCTATGGCTGTCAGCGCTTGGTTTTTGAAGCGACACAGTTATCATATTAAGAGGAATGTGGAAGCATCTCTTGGCAGTGTGAAAGATTATCGGAGTGCTGTTAAGACCATGTCCTGTCTCATATTTTTCTATGCATTTATATACCTTGCTACACTTCTTTTGGGTCTACAAACATATAGTCATAGTTGGGTGTTATGGATGTGTTTGATGGTGCTCCTTTCTTTTGCTCTGGTTCAGTCCAGTCTTCTGATCGCTGGTAACCCTAAACTAAAAGAATCTTGGAGGCAAATATTTACCTGTACATAGACTATTGAAACAGTCACTTTTATTAAATGTGTTGTGAAATGTTGCAAATATTTGTTGGTAATTATTTATATAAATTAATATAATTTAACAAATGTGCATTCCTCTTATCCACAGAATGCTTTAATTGTAGCCTTAATTGAAACTTTCAATACATAAAATGATGTAGTTGATGTTCAGTAAGGAAACTCTAAGTGCACTTCATTTGGTACTATGAGTTCATTTTCCAAAAATGAACATTTTCAGCTGACTCTAGTGAGGTTTGAAAAAAGAAAGCCAGATTGCTGAAAATAAAGACTTTTCTGTTCGCGATTCTGATTATGACTCAACTTTTTTTTATTAGGCCCATGACACGCTGCAATATATGTGATGTTTAATGTTCATTGAGGAACAGATAGTTTAATTTACTATTAAAATCCATTATGAAATCAGTTATAAAAATAATGAAATTAGTTTAACATTTTTACTGCTAAAAAAAATAAAAATTCTAACTAGCTTAATTAAAAATAATTTAGACTTTGAAAAATGCAGACCTGGGTTATTTGCTATCATATTGTATGCTTAAATGCATACATTTCTTAAAATATGTTTTGGGAAGACTGTTGAATTTAAAAAATTACAATAAATTGAACCTGACTTTTATTAACCACTTGCTTACTGAGCACTTACACCCCCCTCCTGCGCAGACCAATCTTCAGCTTTCAGTGCTGTTGCACTTTGAATGACAATTGCGCGGTCATGCAACACTACCCATATGACATTTTTATATTTTTTTCCCACAAATAAGAGCTTTCCTTAGGTGGTATATAATCACTACCGGGTTTCTTATTTTTTTGCTAAAAAAAACAAAAAAAACCCTGGAAATTTGGAAAATAAAAAAAAACATTTCATAGTTTTTTATAAAATTTTGAAAACAGGTAATTTTTTTCCTTCATTGACATGCGCTGATGAGGCTGCACTGATGGGCACTAATGGGCACTGATAGGCTGCACTGATGGGCACTGCTAGGCTGCACTGATAAGGCAGCACTAATGGGCACTTATAGGTGGCATTAATAAGCACTGATGAGGTGGCACTGATGGGTGACACTGATGGCACTGATGGTTGTCACTGATGATCGGCACTGATCTGTGGCACTGAAGGGCACTGATAGATGGCACTGATGGGCACTGATGGGTGGCACTGGTGGGCACTGGTAGGTGACGTGGATAGGCAACACTGATCGGTGGCACTGATGATGCAGCACTGATGGGTATTGATTGACAGCACTGGTGGCCACAGGTAGGTGGCACTGGTGGGCAAAGGTAAGTGGCACTGTGGGCACTGGTAGGTGGCACTGTGGGCACTGGTAGATGGCACTGGTGGGTACTGGCAGGTGGCACTGGTGGGTAATGATAGGTGGCACTGGCAAGGGGCACTGGTGGGCACAGATGAGCCATCCACAGCTCTCTGTGTGAGGGACCGATGCCCCTCTGACAGAAGCCAGTGATCGGCTTCTTTTCCCCTTACACTGACAGCGTGAGGGAAAAAAATACTGATCACCGATCTTCTGTTTACATCACGTGATCAGCTGTCATTGACAGGACGCCCCATTACTCCAATCTGTGATCTGTAATAAGTCTCATGGACTCGGTGATCCCCATCACTCGGGAGGACGTACATGGATGCCCTCCCAGGAATTCAGGTCCATGCTGTAGCCGTCTTTTGGCTATAGTGCGGATGCGAAGAGGTTAAAGTGACTGTAACCATAAAAAAAGAAATCCAGTTCCCTTATAGCAAGTTAAACAGCACAGTGCTTGTGCTGTCTAATCTGTCCCTCTATAAGCTACAAAAAACCTGGCTGATCCTGGCTGGTTCTGCCCCACCTCTGTTAACTGACCACATTTATCATGGCTGCTGAGCCCTGACACCGTGGCCAGTTTATGTGCCTCCGTCATCCACTGCTTTCCTCTTTTCCCTCCTTCCCTGCATTTATTTATGCTATTATTTATGCTATTATGAAATGAGTTTAACAATTTTTACGGCTAAAAATAAAAATATCAAAATTCTAATTGGCAAAATAAATCTGACTTTGAAAAATGCAGATCTGGGTTAGTAAAAATTAACTAGCATACCTATGCTTACGAGCAAACATTTCTTAAAATATGGGTTGGGAAGACTGTTCAATGTTAAATAAACAGAAATTACATTATATTTTGACCTGCTGGAGTCTGACTTGTCTTACTTTTTTATTTTTAACCAGGAATGATTTACCCCCCTTAATGACCAGACCATTTTTACAATATGGCACTGTGTTACTTTAATTGACAATTGCGCGGTCGTGCGACGTTGTACCCAAACAAAATTGATGCCCTTTTTTTCCACAAATAGAGCTTTCTATTGCTGGTATTTGATCACCTCTGTGATTTTTATTTGTTGCGCTATAAACAAAAAGAGAAACAATTTTGAAAAAAAAAAATATTTTTTTTTTACTTTCTGCTATAAAATATCCATTAAAAAAATGTAAAAAATGTCTTCATCAGTTTAGGCCAATATGTTTTCTACTACACATTTTTGATTAAAAAAAATCCCAATTAGCGTATATTGATTGGTTTGCGCAAACGTTATCACGTCTACAAAGTATAAGATAAATTTATGGCATTTTTTAAAAATTGTTTACTAGTAATGGCAGCGATCGACAATTTTTAGTGGAACTGCGCCATTGCAGCAGACAATTTGGATGCAAAGTGACACTTTTTGGGGACCAGTGACATTATTACAGTGATCAGTGCTAAAAAAAAATGTACTGACACTGTATAATTAACACTGGCAGGGTAGGGCTTAACATCAGGGGTGATGAAAGGGTTACATGTGTTCCCTCAGTGTGCTTACTAACTGTGTGGGGGATGGACTCACTGCAGGAACAGAGAAATAAGGAAGCACAGATCTCTCTGTTCCTGCCTGACAGAATGAGTGTCTGCTTTGTTTACATCAGCATACCACCATTCTGTCATTCCTTGGAGTGATCGCGGGAGACCCTCTGATTGTCCCCGCTGTGTCCAATCAAAGGGGGAGCGGGTCACGCGGACAACATACAGGTACATTGCTTCGTGCAGACGGGCCGCCCTGCCGCAATATATGTACAGTGGGCGGTCCAGAACTGGTTATTATATTTTATAATCATATTCCTTGTTTATTTATTTGTTTTGTATTTCATTTTTCCTTTTGGGTAGCCTGAAAACATCTTTAAATAAACATAATATGTTTATTTCAAAGTTAAAACATTTAATAATATACAGTATATAAGAGCTGATACGCTCTAAGTAAAACATGGGGCTGCAAATATTTAATTGGGAGCTGTGCAGTCAGAATAATGTAAAAAGGGGCATAATTATAAAGAAGTAAATGTGACTTTCACTGGTGGTGAATCAATCACTGTCATAAAAAACACATGTTCCAGGAAGATTCACCATCTGTGAATGTTTGCTGAGTGTCAAATTTCTTGTTTGAATATGCCCCTGTCCAATAAAGAGCCTGATTCACAAAGAATCACATTTCTTTTCTTTTTGAACACAGCAAAAACTGAGATGAGCAACAAAACCAGGTCATCTTATGTAGCAACTGCTGATCAAAGCTAATAAAAAAAGGCAAAAGTCCTGGAAGTCCCACATCTCTATAAAACCCCTGTAAAAAGGTGCATGACAGTCTCAGTCCAAACAGGCCACGCTCCCTGGTTGGAGCCCAGACTGAGGCTGTCATATGCTTTTTTACAGGGGTTTTATAGAGATGTGTGACTTTCAGGACTTTTTCCTTTTTATTAGCTTTGATTGAAGGAAGTAAAGCCCCGCATCTACCAAGATGGCACCCTGCACACAGAGACAAAGTGCAGAATGATTCTGTGGAAGCTGGGATATGATTCATTCCCTTTGGTGTAAATGGAAGACTCCTTCCATCATTCCTCACTCTTCACTCTGACTGAGGGAGAAGGCATTGTAAGGAGAGATTGTAGCTGGTTGTATATTAGGCATGGTGGAGATAAAGTTGAGGCTCGAGCATCAGAAATGTACAGCAGTGGACTTCAGTGAGAACAGCAGAACTATAAAGTGAATGGCTTGTCAATTGCCATCTGCAACTTCGTGAGCTTGTCACACCTCATTGTGTGATATATATATATGTGTTTGTTTTTTCTCTTTTGTATATGGAAAAGCTCAGTGTCACTGCAGATTGCATTGGTTTTTCCAGCTGAGATATTTAGCACATAACACACAAAAAAATGTTCCAGTCCTCAGGGGAAAAAGGAAGCCATTCACCATTTAAAAGCCAATGTCAGGTTTCTTGAAATGACCAATGCATAGACTTGTCCATCTGACACCGCCAAACTAAAGCTTTTTATTCCTATACAGAATGTACCTTATTAGTAGTCTCTACACAGGGCTTTTTGTTCAGCTTGAATGTGAGGGGAACACAGTTCTGGCACCTCTAGCACTGAATGTATATAATGGCAAGGGGTTCTGGGGTGTGCTGCAGGGTCTATTAATACTGGCTGCGGGGATCTATTGTTGCTGGAGGAGATCTACTTTTGCAGGGGGTATAATGTTGCTGGGGAGGTCTATTGTTGCCAGGGGTAGGTCTTATGTTGCTGGGGGTCATTTGTTGCTGGAAGGGATCTACTGTTGAGGGAGGGGTCTATTGTTTCTGGCTGCTGGAGGGCCTATGGATGCTGGCTGTGGGTGAGTTGTTGATGCTGTCAGGGGTCTAGTCTATTGTTGCTGGGGTGTATATTGTTGGAAGCAATCCATTGTTGCTTGGGGGATCTGTTGTTGATGGGGGGATCTATTGTTGCTGGCTGCTATTATTGTTATTATTAACAAATTCCATACAAACTACTTAGCCCCATAAATGTTACTTGGTTCTAATTTGTCTAAAAGAGACAGTACTGGGAGGAGAAAAAACTACATATTACAGCGCACACATGATACATACTCCTGCCAGGCTGTTTAAAAGCATCTAAACGTATATAGCAAAAAATGCAAAAATACGGGGGTTTGGTCACACTGAATGGCCATGAAGTGCTTAAGCCCACTGACTGCTGCAAAGTACCCTGTTTTACCAGTGGGTTCTACAACAACCTTAGAGTGAATGCTCCTATCTCAAACCATGGAAGCCAACGCCTCTCTTTATGGGAGACCAGAGGACACATCCCATGGATCAGATGAACACTGATTGGGGGTAATTAAGGAGGATGGGGTTCACCAACCCAAAAGGTCTGGTCAGGACCGCAGCATACAAAAAAATAGATATTTGGGGGAACACCCTACTAGAGTTGAGCGAACACCTGGACGTTCGGGTTCTGCTGGTCCGTCCGAACTTTGGGACAAAGTCCGGATCCGGGTCCGGACGGAACCCGAACGATCGCACGGACAACGAACCCCATTGAAATCAATGGGGACCCGAACTTTTAGGCACAAAAATGGCTGTAGCAGCAACAGGCACGCTAGCAAGCCCAAGGCAGGCCTGGGCCTAGGCCTGAAACAGGGTTTCAAGCCTGCCTGGTCGTCTTGGGCTTGCAGGTCCACAAGCGAGTTGAGATCATCCCACAAGGGGGTTTATAGATAAAAAAACATACGACGCCAGGACTGGTCTGGAAAACCCAACCACTTGGGGTAGGAGGAATTAATGGGGGTTAGTCACAAGTAGACTAGGTACCCTACACAGGAGACCAGAGGGTATTTCTCTCCGCAACCGAAGGTACCAAA
>BLSH010092147.1:46904-64025 GCA_018402905.1 Glandirana rugosa
GTGAAATCTCTAATTTCTGCTATCTGTCCTCAGAGCAACAGCACAGACAGCAGTAGTAAAGTAATCTATCTCAGGATGCAGGATCAGGTCTTAAAATGTCTCAAATCTGTCCCTCACGCAGTCAGCTACCTTTCCCTACACTAACCCAAGGAGCATGTGACTGCAGCACTGTGACTCCAGCTTATAAAGAGGCTGGGTCACATGATGCACTGGCCAATCACAGCCATGCCATTAGTAGGCATGGCTGTGATGGCTTCTAAGGGCAAACCAGTGAAACACTTGTTGATTGGCTGCCCTGCAGCTTCTCAACACGTGGAGTAAAATAGCAGAACCCCGGACCGAACCCGAACGATTTTTGAAATGTCCGGGTCCGGGTCCGTGCCACGGACACCCGAAAGTTCGGTACGGACCCGAACGTTACAGTCCGGGTTCGCTCAACACTACACCCTACCAAACGCATGGTGCTGCTTGTAAAGACCAACAGACAAAAACCTACATATTA
The DNA here is from genome assembly GCA_018402905.1 of Glandirana rugosa. NCBI lineage: Eukaryota > Metazoa > Chordata > Amphibia > Anura > Ranidae > Glandirana > Glandirana rugosa. The sequence goes on from BLSH010092147.1 coordinate 47,407, forward strand.
CAGCGCACACATGATACATACTCCTGCCAGGCTGTTTAAAAGCATCTAAACGTATATAGCAAAAAATGCAAAAATACGGGGGTTTGGTCACACTGAATGAAGTGTTTCTTGGCACTTCATGAACTGTTTCTAATACTATATATGGTTTATCGCTCAATGGTTTTGACCTTGGACTATTTTTTGCACATTTTATGATCTTTGATTTCCATATATATGGTTCATTGATCAAGTCTATATGCTAGTTTTATATGGTATATGCACTTTATATGCACCTTGGACTATTTTTTTTTGCACATCATATGATCTTTTATATCCATATCATATATGGGCTATTAATTAAGGTGATGTACTATACTATACATACTTGGTATATACACTTTATATTTGTATAAGTCACATATGTTTGTTTAAGCGTGACACTTTTGTATTATATGAGTTTACTGTGGTATTATCACATGGCCTGTCGCAGATGAATATTTTTGCACTTTAGCACGGTATTAACCCAGTATAGCAAGTTATGAGCCTATGAGCTTCTGATGGATCTGCACACTTTGTTTAACTTATCTCATCAATTCCTGGAGGATATTCCTTACATTTGCTTAAATGTCCAAGTTACATTGGAATTGCCTCAAGTGGAAAGACAGTTAAGTTGTCTTTAAGGCTCCATGCACACGGGACGCTTTTTCAACCTCCCCTGAACAATTTTTTTGACAGCTAGAAACTGACACTTAAAATACCCATTTAGCCGGGTTTTATATGCCACGTTTAGCCACATTTAGCGGTGTTTTGCTGCGTTCACGTCTAGAAGCGTTTTTTTTTTCCAATGGATCAAAGAAGATCAAAAACACCGGTGAACCATGTTTTGAGGGTTTTTGAGGACTTTTGGGCATTTATTAGCGTTTTTAAGCTTTCAACGTTTTCGTGGTCAGAAGAACGACTCTTGACGTGATTTAAGAGCATCTTCACAACAGCCCATAAACTCCATTGCTGATAAACGACAATAAACGTCCACGTGTGCATGGACACATAGGATGACATATAGGGGAGTTCATGGGCTGTTAAAAAAAAATGGCCAAACGCCCAAAAACTATAGTTTAACAGCTACATTGGGCATGGAGCCTTAACGCACAAAGTGTTCACATGTCCTGAAAATGATTATATATGAATTATAATGAGCCTGCAAATGTATAAACATATTTAATTTGAATAAAATATACTTTGTTTAGAGAAGTCACAATCTGGGCTTTAGCAGTGACTGATGAACACACAAGTAAGCAACTGGATATCGGTAGGAATTTATGCTTTGTAGAGGCACTGAGATTTAAGCTCTCTTGGTGCCAACTGTCTGGACATGTCATGTTTTCTGCCAGAGAATTCATAAAATAATTTTTAGGCAACTAACCAGTTAAGGACCACCCTATAGCAAATTTACTGCTACAGGGCAGCCTTCCTGTGCAGAATCACACATGTATAGTGTATGTGACTCTGCACGTAGGGGGCGCATGTGCGCGCCACCGGCAGGCCCGTTTACAGCAGAAGCCAATCTGTGGGTGCCAGGCACTGGATGTCTGCCATCACCCACCGATCGTCAGGCAGATACACAGAACAGAGCTCTGCCTATGTAAACAAGGCAGATCTCCATTCTGACAGGGAGGAAGTGATGGGGTGTGTGTCCCTGCAAAGTAGAGAATCAAACCTATCACTTCCCTAAGTAAAAGCACCACACACAATACAGTAAAACACTGGCTAGGCACACAGTTCCCTTTGACTGCCCCTGATGATTAATCCAGCCAGTGTCATTAGTACTGTGACAGTTCATATTTAAACAATGATCACTGTATTAGTGACATTGGTTCCCACAAAGTGTCAAAAGTCAGAGTGTGCACTGCAACATCACAGTTCCATTATCAAGTCACTGATCACTGCCAATACTAGTACAAAAAAAATACACAAATAAAAATTCCAGTATATATACCATAGTTTGTAGACACTATAACTTTTGCGCAAACCAATCAATATACGCTTGGAATTTTTTTTTTACCAAAAAAACACAAAGCAAAATACATATTGGCCTAAATTCATGAAGAAATTAGATTTTTTAAATTTTTTTCTTGGATATGTTTTATAGCAGAAAGTAAATAATTAATTATATTTTTCAAAATTGTTGGGGTTTTTTAACGCAAAAAATAAAAATGATGTGGCAATAAAATACCAACAAAAGAAAGCTCTATTTGTGAGAAAAAATGATATAAATTGTATATGGGTACAGTGTTGCATGGCCGCGCAATTGTCAGTTAAAATAACGCAGTGAAGTATCACAAAAAATGGCCTGGTCATGAAGGGGGTCAAGTGGTTAACCAGTTCCTAACTGCCCCATAGCAGTTTTACTGCTACAGGGTGGCCACTGTGTATAGGATCACACATATATATACTGTGATCCTGCACTTCCAGGCCTTGGTGCACATGCGTGCCGCCAGCAGCCTGCTACCACTGTGATTATGCACATAAAAAGCTGATCTGCGGGTACCGAAGCCTCAGTGTCCACCAGCACCCACCGATCCTTCAGTACACAGGCAGAGTGGTGATTTGCCTATCTAAACAAGGCAGATCACTGTTCTGTCAGTAGGGGGAGGCCTGGATCCTTTGTTTCTGCACAGTAAGGGCACAGATCCATGCCTCCCCCTAGTAAAAGCATCTCCCATAGTACACATAAACACTTGCTAGGCACACATTTAACTCTTTTATCGCTCCTAGATGTTTAACCCCTTCCCAGCCAGTGTCATTAGTACAGTGGCAGTGCATAGTTTTAGCACTGATCACTGTATTAGTGTCACTGGTCCCCAAGAAGCATCAAAAGTGTCAGTTAGTGTCTGATTGTCCACTGCAATATCACAGTCCCGCTATAAGTCGCTGATCGACACCATTATTAGTGAAAAAATAATAATAGTAATAATAAATAAAAATATCCCATATTTTGTAGACGCAATAACTTTTGCACAAACCAATCAATATACGCTTATTGGGAATTTTTTTTACCAAAAACATGTATCAGAATACATATTGGTCTAAATGTATGAAGACATTTGATTTTTTTACATTTTTTATCGGATATGTTTTATAGCAGAAAGTAAAATATATTGGGTTTTTTTTTTTTCAAAATGTGGGCTTTTATGTTTATAGCGCATAAAAAAAAAACACAGAGGTGATCAAATACCACCAAAAGAAAGCTCTATTTGTGGGTGAAAGAATGACATATTTTATTTGGGTACATCGTCACATGACCGCGCAATTGTCAGTTAAACTAATGCAGTGCCATTTAGCCTGGTGTGGAAGGGGGGGGGGGGGATTTTCCAGAGCTGAAATGGTTAACGCATCCAATAAGGACACAATAAAAATATTTTAAGGGCAATGTTAGTCAGAGCTGGAAGCTCTTTCCCACCCACAGTCTCTCTGTTCAAATTCCAGGTCCCAAATGAGGATTTACCAATCCAGAGAGCACTGTAAGGCAATGTTCTCCTCTCCAACCTGACTAACAAAGAACCCCTCACCCTGCACGGGTGAGAATCCCTGAGTACTCCAACTGCTTCTTTTCATCTCCCTTAAAGGGACCACAACCCAAATAAAGGAGACACATTGGGGTTGATTTACTAAAGCTTGAAAGTGCAACATTTGGTGCAGCTCTGCATAGAAACCAATCAGCGTCAAGGTTTTATTGTCAAAGCTTGGATTGAACAAGCTGAAGTTAGAAGCTGATTGGCTACCATGCACAGCTGCAACGTTTTTTGCACTCTCCAGCTTTAGTAAATCAACCCCATATTGTGCCTCTCATCCAGGACCCATCCCTGGATCCCTGATGTTCTGTACAATACACACTTATACTGTATATATATATAAATTGCTGGGTTAGGGTCCTTTCACACACACGGGCCATTCATCAGTTCATCCATTTTTCATCCGTTTTTCGTCCGTTTTTTCATTAGTTTTTCATCAGTTTTTTTTACATCCACTACCAATGCAAAAACGGATGAAAAACTGACCATTCGTCCGTTTACATCCGTTTTTCGTCCGATCCGGTTTTTAGATGGATGAAAAATAGGACTTTCATCCATTCAAAAAAATGGATGCTGACGGAAGCGGATGCAAATGGATGCAAATGAATGATCATCAGTTGTCATTCATTTTTCCATAAAGTTGCATTGATATCCGTTTTTCATCCGTCAACGTCCATATGTGTGAAAGGGGCCTAAGTGGAAAATGGAATCTGTTGGATGGCAAGGAAAAGGAGAGCAGTTGGAATTTATGTTTTATAAGTATAGTTATCATTTAAATGTGGAAACAGAATAAAAATGAAAAACAAAACACATCCATAGAAATGTGTCTGTTAGATTTACCTATGTAACACACAACTTAGTTTGCATGCTCTATTTGAATTTAGCCATTGGATTTCTGAACCTCAGCATTCACATTTTGCATGTATTCAAACTCATTACAATGAAATCATTAGAATAAAAATGGAATTTAAATGGTCAGGTAAGAAGAGATAAGACAGAAGTGGATCTCTGCTTCTTACAGAGGTAAACCTTTGGCAATAAAGGGACACTACCAGACCTTGGATTCTCGGTTCTCTTAGTCTTTTCAGAGAACATCCTGAGCAAACCATTTCTGAGAGCAAAGTTTATGTTCCTTATGAAGATGATTAGCTCTACCACTGTGATCTGTCTCAGTATCTTGGCCATTGAGGTCATTGCTGGCTTGTGTTGTGACATTTTTATAATAATTTCTCTCATTCTCTCTGGTTACAAAGAGAAATATTTTGCGCCCTACTCCAGCATTCTGATTGCTCTCTGTGTTTCCAATGTTGGGTACACCATATTGATGTCTGCAAACAATCTAACGATCTATGTCTTCCCAACAATATTTAATGAACCGTATGATACATACTTTGTCAAATATATGACCGTATTCAGCATTGCCTCCAGCACATGGCTTACTTGCACTCTGTGCTTCTTCTATTTTATAAAAATTGTACAGTTTAAGCCCGGATTCCTTGCTTGGGTGAAGATGAAAATAGAAATATTAGTACCTTGGATGATACTAACGGTGGAACTCATCTCTCTGTTTGGGAGTTTTCTAGCTTTGCTTGTCTATGATGAAGAATCAGCTAAGAACTCAACTATAAGTATGACGGAGGTGACCTCAAAGAAGCAGAAACAAAGACTGATATTCACAATTGTTGTCCTCGCACTCATTTTTTTGCCTTCCTCAATTTCAATTTCATCCATGGCTGTCAGTTCTTGGTTTTTGAAGCGACACAGTCATCATATTAAGAGGAATTTAGGAGAATCTCATGGTGGTGTGAAAGAATACCAGCGTGCTGTTCAGACCATGTTTTTTCTTATATTTTTTTATGCATTACTATACCTTGTTGCACTTATTTTGGGGCTACCAATATTTGACAGTCAGAGTTGGGGGTACTGGACGTGTCTCATGGTTCTCCTTTCTTTTGCTCTGGTTCAGTCCAGTCTATTAATCATTGGTAACCCCAAACTCAAAGAAGCTTGGAGAAAAATGTTTACCTGTGTTTAAACTCTTGAAACAGTCACATGGTTTTATTAAATGTGTTGTGAAATATTGCAAATTACTGTTTTGCATGTATGCATATAATGCAATTTCATTTAACAAATGCACTGTCCCCAAACCTAAAGAATGCTTTAATTATAGCCATATTTTTAACGTTTAGTACATAAAATGTTGTAGTTTATGTCACCAAGTGCACTTAAATTTGAGCTTATTTTCCAAAAGTGAAAGTTATTTTCAGAGGAGTATAATGAGATTTGAAAAATGGCTAATGGCTAAAAAAAACTCTACCCCCCCCTCCGTGTCTGTTGACTATGACTATGACTCAGAAATTAGGTTGGTATTAGTCCTGTGGCACACTGCAATATAGATACAAATACATGTTTGCTGCTCATTAAGGATTTTACTCAGGTAAATCAGCAATGAAGTCAATTAACAGCAATAAAATCAGTGTTCAATTTTTACTGCAAAAAAAAATTAAATTAGAAAAAAAAATGTTGACTTTAGAAATGCAGACCTGGGTTACTAACAATTTACTAGTATATTATGTGGTCAAGAGCAAACATTTGATAACAGCACAGTGTTGCAGTGGTTAGCACTTTCACCTAACAGCAAAAGGGTCGTTGGTTCAAATCCCAATCACGACGCTACCTGCCTGGAGTTTGCATGTTCTCCCTGTACCTGCGTGGGTTTTCTCTGGGTACTCCTGTTTCCTCCCACACTCCAAAAGACATGCTGGTAGGTTGATTGGCTCCTGTCTAAAGTGGCCTTAGTATGTTTATGAATGTGACTTAGGGACCTTAGATTGTAAGCTCCGTGAGGGTAGGGACTTATGTGAATGTACAATGTATGTGTAAAGTGCTGCATAAATCGACAGCGCTATATAAGTACCTGAAATAAATAAATACATTTGATAAAATGTTTGAAAAAAGGGATGACCAGATCCCAGCTCGATCCCATACGGGCAGTATTTGCTCGCCCCACCCATGTGTCATTGCTTATTGCCATCTCTCCATACCTGCGTGGGGCAGGGACATATACTCACCGTTCCCTTTACCTCTACTTCAGCTGATAGATGTTTGTATGCTTTTAAAATATGATACTTGGATATATATCTTTGACTTTTTATTTTGGCTTTGTACTGTTTGGCAAATACCGTATGTGCATGCCCTTTGTCTGAAACTCATTCCCATTAAAATGTTTTTGGAATAAAAAAAAAAATGACATTACGTTAAATGGCACCTGAAGGAGCCGGACCTTTCTTACTTTTATTTTTTGAATATATTTAATAATTTTGTTCATTATTTATTCATTTTATTGTCTTTTTTGTGTGTGTGTGTGTTTTATGATACTCAGTAGACATGTGCATGATGAAAAAATGTGTTTTGTTTTGATTTGTTAATCTAGTTATTTTGTTTAGTTAAATTCGATTTATTCATTCAATTCATATTTGGAATTTGTATTCGGAATTCATATTCGTAATTTTACAATTTTCTTTGAATTCACCGTTTTTTTCCGGTTCGAAACGTTCAAATCGATAAATTTTAGAATTGGTCAAAACTAAAATGTTATATTTTTCTCAATTCGAATGCAGCAAAGTGAACAAACAAAAGAAAGTCTTCATCAAATGATTACAATGACCCTTTAAATCACCTTTGGCTTAACAAAAACTGCATTAATTTGAAGTGGTACTCCAATAACACACAGGGGTTTATTTACTAAAGCGCTCAGTGGAGCAAATTTGCTCCTGAGAGCTATTTAGCTCCAAAAAATGGCAAATGGAGCTAAATAGAGCTAAAACGGTATTCACAATAGCTCTGGAGTAGAATTACTCCCAAAATGGAATTCACTATTGGTCCCAGGTCACAGACTATGTCTAAATCCTTACTCTACTCAAGACTTGGAGTAGTGAAAATAGAAATAATGTTTAGAGCATGATCTGGTCCCCTAAATTGTACTTCAATATGCAGTATATTGTTTAAAGATAATCTTCTTTTAACCACTTCCGGACCAGCGCCATAAATAGGCGGCGGTCGGGTTTGAGCGGCTCTACCGGGACATAGCCTGCACCTGCAGGCTATATCCCAGTATCATTTTTTAGAGCTGGCGGTCAGCTATCCAGGGGTAACGACCGATCCGGCTCGGGAGCCGCTCGGTCGTTACCCCAGGGGTTGGAAGGGGACACCCCCCTCCCGCCACCTTCCACCGCTCTTCTCTGGCCTCCCATCCCACCGGGAGACCGGAGTGACGATCCGGCGCGTCCGCCGGCTGGAAGGAGACCTGACAGAAGCCGTAATCGGCTTAGATCGGGTCTCTTTTGGCAAATTCCAGAAGCGACGTCACAACGTCACTTCCGGTTTGCTCGGCGGCTAACGGAGCCAATTTTAAAAAAATGACAGTATTCAGAATCACCGTTTTTGGCAATCTGAATACTGTGAAGTGCAAAGGAGGGATTTTTTAGACCCCCCGGCCCTCCAAAAAGAGTACCTGTCACCATATATTACTATCACAAGGGATGTTTGCATTCCTTGTGATAGCAATAAAAGTGATCATTTTTTTTTTTTTAAAGGAACAGTGCTAAAAATAAATAAATAAATAAAATTAAAAAAAAAAAAGATTTAAATCGCCACCGTCCCCGCGAGCTCGCGCAGCAAAGAAAACGCATACGTAAGTCGCGCCCACATATGAAAATGGTGTTCAAACCACACATGTGATGTATCGCCGCGATTGCCAGAGTGTGACCAATAATTCTAGCAAAAGACCTCCTCTGTAACTCTAACCTGGTAACCGTTAAAAATTTTTAAAGCGTCGCCTATGGAACTTTTTAAATACCGGACTTTGTCGCCGTTCCGCGAGTGCGCTCAATTTTCAACTGTGTCATGTATGGTATCTATTTACTCGGCGTAACATCCTCTTTCACAATATGCAAAAAAATGGGGCTAACTTTACTGTTGTCTTATTTTTTAACTCAAAAAAGTAAAAGTGTTCCAAAAAAATTGTGCTTGAAAGACCGCTGTGCAAATACCGTGTGACAAAAAGTTTTGCAACAATCGCCATTTTATTCTCTAGGGTGTTTGAAAAAAATATATATAATGCTTGGGGGTTCTAAGTAATTTTCTAGCAAAAAAAATGTTTTTAGCTTGTGACCACCAAATGTAAAAAGTGGCCCGGTAGGTAAATGGTTAAACTGTGTGAAAAAGTGATTTCTACACTGAAATATCTTTAAAAGTCTGATAGAGATACATTCCCCGTCTCTTTGCATTTAGGTGCTCAGCACAGCTGAGCACAACTGAGCATGCTCAGACAAAAAACAACTCAGTTTTTAATTCTCATGGAGTAATTCCATGAGTGAATAATAAATACCAAAATGAGAGTTTTACACACCTTTTTTTGAGTGAAGATGAGAGTTATGTAGCCCAATGCAATTTTCAGCCATTCCTTTTAATGGTACAATTGTTATTTCCCCCAAAGAAATCCTTTTCATGTTGAGATGAAATGTATCTTTCTGTCAAAGAAATTGTCCTGGCAACAATGTTGCAACTCCATGATGTATTTTGTTTTTAAGAATGCAAGAAAGTGTACTGTTTTCATGTTATGGTAAAATATTTGTTTTCTCTGTAACTTTCACTTGCTGAAGTCCATCTCACAAAAATATTTCCCTGAACTCACACAAGTGTCTTTACAAATCACAAACAATACCAGTGCTTCTGCAAATGTTAAATGAGTCACAATTTTATATGTTTTATTATTTACAAATGATCCTAATTTGAGCTAAAAAAAAAAGTGATATGTGTACCAACATCCAAAATAAAAATGTCATTTCCAAAAATCATCTAATAACATCACTATTCTACAATGACAGCACCAAGAACCACCAAATATCACAGAATAAATTAAAAAAGAATAATTCCTGACTAATGTAATTCCATCACCTATATGTCCAAAGGCATGCAGTATATATGTGTAGGAAGGTTCTAATTGTATCAGCTCTGTAGCTCACAAGGTAACACTGCTGCCTGGCAGAACTTACTTCCTGGGTTCAAATCCCAAAGACACCACTTTGGGTAGAGATGTTGTTTGTATTATCCCTACATTGGTAAGCGTAGCTCCGAGCCTTACATAAATTATGTCTAAATGTAGTATTTATGTTTAGGAGGGTTCCACCACCATTGCAAATCTTGCCAGATAGCCAACAGTATTGGGACACCTGCCTTTACATGCACATGAACTTTAATGGTCTGGGAAGGCTGTCCATAAGGTTTAGGAGTGTGTCTATAGGAATGTTTGACCATTCTTCCAGAAGTGCATTTATCAGGTCAAGCACTGATGTTGGATGAGAAGGCCTTGCTCCCAGTCTCCACTCTAATTTACCCCAAATGGGTTGTATCTGGGTGATGTCAGGACTCTGTGCAGGCCAGTCAAGTTCTTCCACCCCAACCTCCCTCATCAATGTCTTTATGGACTTTGCTTTGTGCACTGGTCCAAATCATTTGGTGAAGGGGGATTATGATGTGGGGTTATTTTTCAGGGGTTGGGCTTGGCCCCTTAGTTCCAGTGAAGGGAACTCTTAAGGCATCAGCAAGACATTTTGGGCAATTTCATGCCCAACTTTATGGGAACAGTTTGGGGATGGCCCCTTCCTGTTCCAACATGACTGCGCACCAGTGCACAAAGCAAAGTCAATAAAGACATGGATGAGGGAGGTTGGGGTGGATGAACTTGACTGGCCTGCACAGAGTACTGACCTCAACCAGATAGAACGCCTTTTGGCTGAATTAGAGCAGAGACTGTGAGCCAGACCTTCTCATCCAACATCAGTGCCTGACCTCATAAATGCACTTCTGGAAGAATGGCCAAACATTCCCATAGACACACTCCTAAACCTTATAGACAGCCTTCCCAGAAGAGTTGAAGCTTTTATAGCTGCAAAGGGTGGGCAAAATGAATTTTGAACCCTATGGCCGGGCTGCCATTAAAGTTCATGTGCGTGTAAAGGCAGGCGCCCCAATACTTTTGGCTATCTGGCGAGATTTGCAATGCTGGTGGAACCCTCCTACACATAAATACTACATTAATGTAAGGCCCTGAGCAATGAGTTACACTTACCAATATACTGAGAACAAACAATGTCTCTCCATGAAGTGGTGTCTTTGGGATTCAAACCCGGGAACAAAGTTCTGTTAGGCAGCTGTGTTACCTTGTGAGCCATAGAGCTGATTCAGACAGAACATGGAGGAACTTGACTGGCCTGCACAGAGTCCTGACCTCAAAACAACGGAACACTTTTGGGATTAATTAGAGTGGAGACAGCAAGCTAGACCTTCTCCTTCAACATCAATGCCTGACCTCACAAATGGGCTTCACCTGTGCAAAATAATGGAAAGCCTGAAAACATGACCTGTTGGGGATACTTGAGGACAGGGTTGAGAACCACTGACTTAGAATTTTGTCCTGGAGTTATACTGATCTGATGCACATAGCCAAGGGTTAACACAGCAAATAGTGTTATGTATTGCAGCTCCTCAAGTGAAATCAATTTGAAGGGACAGATTGAAAGATACTGGTGGGCGTGTACTTCTATTGGGTGTGTGTCAGTAGGCTAGCTTATATAAAGGACTTCAGTAGGGGGGTTTGGTTTGGCCTGACAAGAGGCCAGGTTTTTTGCTGTGGTTTCTGTGGGATAAGGAATGATATTGTGCATAATGGCAAATGGCTCACTAGAGCTGTTTTGTTTCTGAAATGATTATGCATTTTGACCAAAAGTGGCTTGATTTGACCATACTGTCAGATTGGTGTGTGTATTGCTTGTCTTACCATGTATTCTTCTAGGAAAAAATACTCCTCAATGTATGTGTGTAGAATGTGGGGGGAGGGGTGTTATTATTTGAATATGTGCCTTTTTTAATATTATGTTGTAATGCTTTGTTAGAATGACTGTTAAGTATCTTTCTATAATTTTGCAGCTAAAATGTGATGTGGGCATTGTTGAGTAGTTGTTCTATGAAATGTGTGGGCTGTTATACACTGTGAAAGTAAAGCTGTGTCCACTGTAAGGTTTAGTCCAATTTTAGATTGTAAGCTTCTATGAGCAAGGCCCTTAGAACCCAATTGCTAACTGTTTTGCTAAATGTAGCAACATATATACTGTAGATTACTTTAATGCCAATAAATATGTACATACTTGTGTTTCTGCTAGCAGAATAAAAGGAAATTGATTTTGCTTTTGTTGTTGTTCTCCTTTCTAACTTTTTACTTTTTAGTTTGTTTTGGGGAAGAGGATTACCTTCCTTAGGGCCAGTTCACACTGTTGCGGTGTCTGAGATCGGATGTAATTCGCACCGCAGTGCAAATCACATGTGATCTCTGTGCTATGCAAATTCAGCCATACAGATAGCATGGTTGAACTCGCATCGCTTCCCAATCAAACTCGCACAGGACCCTTTTTTGTAACATAGCCCTGCTATCAGATTACTGTCTGAATTTGCAGTTCACAGTGCAATCTGCAAACTGATTTGGGGATGTTATTAGTTTTCTATTGACACTCCCAGCACTTTGCATATGGCAGTGTGAACTGGCGGTTCACACTGACGGCTGTGCGATATCGGATGTGATTTGCACCGCACCGCAGTGCAAATCACATGCAATGTCCGTGTGATGCGATTTCAGCATGATGCAATTTCAGCGATACAGATAGTATGGCTGAAATTGCATCACAGTTGGGCTAAACTCGCACAGGACCCTTTTTTGTGTTGGCACCAAAATCGGATCGCATGGGTGTTCACACTTATGTGATCCGATTCATGTCTGAACTGTCAATTTGCACTGCGATATGCGAGCTTAAATGGGGGTGTCGTTAACTTTGCATTGACTTTCCCTTCAGTTCGCATATAGCAGTGTGAGCTGCCATGCAAGTCAGGTGCGATGCGAGAACCCAGAGTGGATTCGCAGGGTTCCCTCATCGCAACAGTGTGAACCGCCATTGAGTCATCCTTTCATTTCAATTTGCATAATCCTTCCAGATATACAGCAGAACAAATGCAGGAAGTGTAATGTGGCTGTAAACAGGAAGTGATGTGTGCACATGGGCTGGAAGCAAATGTGTGGTGACTCCAAATGAACAAATCAATGAATCCCACCCACATCAAATATAGCTACCACATCCTCCCCCACATTGATCAAAAATGTTATTTCAACTTGCCTGCGGCTATAATGAATAGCCGGATCCCGGAAATACAGAATACAAAAAAAGGCATGCCCCCCTCAATCCATACCAAGCCTTTTGGCTCAGGGATGGATTTTAAGGGGAAGCCCAAGCCAATTTTTTTTACAAAACAGCAGGGGATCCCCATCAACATGGGGACCCCAAAGCACCCTCCCCATGTTGAGGGCATGTGGCCTGGAACAGTTTGGGGGGGCGCTCGCTCGTCCCCACCCCCTCCTGCCATGCCAGGCCTGTGTGCTCGGATAAGGGTCTGGTTTGGATTTCGAGGGGGACCCAACACCATTTTCTTTGGCACGGGGTTCCCCATAAAATCCATACCAGACCTGAAGGGCCCGGTACGGATTTTGGGGGGCCCCCTACTCAATTTTTTTTTACATTTTGGCTGGGGTTCCCCTTAAAATCCACACCAGACCCAAAGGGCCTGGTATGGACTGGCGGGGCCCAAAGCAAAGATTTTTCAGTGATTTTTATTTAAATTGCCGGGAATCGGCAATGCATTACAGCCACAAGTGATTTTGAACCTCAATTTTTCCTTTACAAATGTCATTTTGCGGTGGCACTGTTCTAAACATCACAGCAATACACCCTTTTGCAGGCATACTAAGGGAATTCCCAGGCACAATATTTAAAGGAATATTTCATTTTTTTCACTTTAAGCATTGCACCTGAAAAAACAATCAATTTAAAAACTTTTTTTCTATTGATACATGTCCCCCTAGGGCAGGATCCAGGTCCCCATACACTTTTTAGGGCAATGAACTTGCATACAAGTTTGAAATGGAGGAATTTGTAATTTGCAGGTTGGAATCCCATTGACGGCCAGTGTTCCACATATGTGATCTAAGAGGCATGTTCCCAGGCAAATAGAGCTCGGTTCTGTTTGCATTTCCTCCCAGTTTGTGAGAGCAGAAGTCTTACTTGCCTTTAGGCCCCTTTCACACATACGGACCGTTTGTCCGTTTTTCATCCATCCGTTGACGGATGAAAAACGGACATCAATGCAACTCTATAGAAAAACGGATGACAACTGATGATCATTCATTTGCATCCATTTTCATCCGCTACCGTCAACATCCGGTTTTTTTTTTGAACGGATGAAAGACCTGTTTTTAATCCGTCAAAAAAAACGGATAGGACGAAAAACGGATGTAAATGGACGAATGGTCCGTTTTTCATCCGTTTTTGCATTCGTAGTGGATGTAAAAAAAACTGATGAAAAACTGATGACCACAGATGAAAAAACGGATGAAAAAATGGATGAAAAACGGATGAAAAACGGATGAAAAACGGATGAATACTTCATCCGTTTTGATGTGACGGAACTGATGAACTGATGAATGGTCCGTATGTGTGAAAGGACCCTTAATTGGGAGGTATTTTCAGGCACTGCTGGAGTAGATTTTGGAGCTCTAAGAAATTTCCCCTGGCGGACGGTAATATCAGAGATGGGGGGTGGTAATATTAGAGATGGGGGTTGTAATATTATAGATGGGGGTGGTAATATTAGAGATGGAATGTGGTAATATTAGAGATGGGGGTGGTAATGTTGTTTTTATGGCAATGTACTTGCACACAACCTTTAAATGGAGGAATTTGGAGGTTACAGGTTTGAATCCAGTTGACCGCCATTGTTCAGCATATGTGATCTGAGAGGCATCTTCCCAGGCAAATAGAGCTCTTTTCTGTTAGCATTTCCTCCCAGTTCCTCCCAGTTTGTAAGAGTTGAAGTCTTAATTGCCTTTAATTGGGAGGTATTTTCAGGCACTGCTGGAGTAAATTTTGGTGTTATAGTAAATCAGACTCACAGTCTGATTTCAGAAGTATGTTTACAGTTCAAATTCGAATGGAATATGATGTAAAATTTGATTTGAATTTTGGAAATTCAGACGAATTTCGTTTCATTATTCCGAATAATGAAAAATTAATCCGAATATTAATTCAGAACGAAACAAACCTCAGCTAATACTCAGCTATGTCTCTGACTTTGTATTTGATTTTGGCAAATATGTGCACGTCCTTTGTCTGAAACTCATTCTCATTAAAATGTTTTTGGAGTAATAAAAAAAAAATACATTACATTAAATGGCACCTCAAGGAGCCGGACATTTCTTACTTTTTTTTAAAATAGATTTATTCATTTTGTCTATTATTTATGTATTTTATTTATTTATTTTTTCCATCATGTGTGTGCAAAATATATATATATATATATATATATATATATATATAAATAAACATAAACAATTTTGTTTTGGAAATGTTTAACTCTTTCTGGGAAAGAATTTCACTTTAAAATGTTTAAAATGTCAGGGTTGATTCCTTCTGGACTACTTAATTTATATATTTGAACCTTTTTATGTACCCCTATTTGACTGTATACAAGAGAACTATCCCATTTTTGATTTTGTCCCAATATGTTTTGTTTTCACGCTTTATATGGAGATTTTTTTGCCGTACTCTCAATTTTTCAGATGCACTTGCTTGATCTCTGTTTACCTTTTATTCTTGTTCATACCTTTGTACAGCTCACTTGAAAAAGTTAATAAAAACCTATTGGTAAAAGAACTTCAAAGTTGAGTAAATAATGGAGCTACTAGTAGATGAATGTGAGCTGTACAGTCAGTTAGTATGATGCAATGCCAGAAAATGTCTAAGGGCCATATTTAACCTCTTCGAGCTGGCCTCTCGGCCTTCACTCTGAGCGGCTGCATATATGTAAAACCACTTAACGCACTGAGAGCGCGCTCCCTGCGTGCTTCCAGCGTGGTACCGAAAAGCTCCTGATGCCTACTGGCGTTTGGGAGCTTTCCGCTCATGTGACTACTGTGACAGCACATCACAGTGGTCACGTGACCCGAATGTCCACCTTCCGGCTTTTAGAACCCTTAAAGGGCTGGGAGGCAGTTGGTGGGAAGGGATTTAATGTAACATTCACCAAACATTCAATGGCGGTAAACCAGTCACTGTTTTTGAAAATATGTGCACCTGGAAGATTTACCTGCATTGAATGTTTAGGGAATTTTAAATTCACTGTTTTATAAATATGCCCGTGTCTGATATATAGCAATAGTATTTTGGATGATACTAATTGTGTAACTCATTTCTCTGTTTGAGAGTTTTCTAGCCTTACTTGTCTATGATCAATAATCAGTTCAAGAACTCAACTATAATGACTGAGGTGACCAAGGCAAACTAATCCTGAGATTCGCAATTGTTGTCCTCGTATTAATTTGTTTGCCTTTCTCAGATTTAATGTTATCTATGGTATGGCTGTCATTGCTTGGTTTTTGAAGCAACATAATTATCATATTAAAGGCTAAGTTCATCTTTTTTTATAAGCCCCAGCTCCCCTAAGTAGCTTTCTTTGATTTTTAGAACGAACAAGACCTTACCTTAGCCCTTGTTTTATTTCTTAGAAATAGTGTTGAGCGAACCCGGACTGTAACGTTCGGGTCCGTACCGAACTTTTGGGTGTCCGTGGCACGGACCCGGACCCAGACATTTCAAAAATCGTTCGGGTTCGGTCCGGGGTTCTGCTATTTTACTCCACGTGTTAAGAAGCTGCAGGGCAGCCAATCAACAAGTGTTTCACTGGTTTGCCCTTAGAAGCCATCACAGCCATGCCTACTAATGGCATGGCTGTGATTGGCCAGTGCATCATGTGACCCAGCCTCTTTATAAGCTGGAGTCACAGTGCTGCAGTCACATGCTCCTTGGGTTAGTGTAGGGAAAGGTAGCTGACTGCGTGAGGGACAGATTTGAGACATTTTAAGACCTGATCCTGCATCCTGAGATAGATTACTTTACTACTGCTGTCTGT